>PVJH01004531.1:0-124001 GCA_004026705.1 Nesogale talazaci
GGGGCTCCACACAAAGGCTGTCCTGTTCGCAGGACCGGGTTGGGCAGTGGACCGGGGTCGGTCCTGGATGGCGGGAAGGCACACAAAGGTTGGCCCACAGAGGAAAATCTCCGATATATGGATCCAGACCTCTGGGGCTGAAAGGAAAGGGGATGTGGGGCAGGGTCCCCTCCTGGCCAGGGAGAGCCCCTCGTAGGGACCTTTCCACTCACCAGGACACCTCCACGTGGCCTCCTGGACACCAAACTTACCGGAGCTCCCCGTTTAGGCTGCTTACCTTGGCGCCATCTTGGACCCCCTCCTTAACTTTACTCTTAAATCATCATGTAATATAGAAAAATTAGTGATTTAAATTTTATGTAGAGAATGAAGTGGAATGTGAATGCAACCTGAAATAAATCAAGACTTCAGTGAAATTTGAGTATTTATTTTTCAATGTCAACAAATACTACCTAAAGGCTTATTTTACAAAGATATGTCTCTATATTTCCTATATATCCTTTAATTAGTCCTTAAGTTTATCTACTGAGAAAGGCATTGTGCCATTTTATGTGTGAGTAAACAGACACAGTGGAGGTCTTAACGTTATGTATTGCAGCATAAGTAAATGGTGGAGAAGACGGTCTGAGGGGCTTCAATGTGTGGAGAGGTTGAATTAAAATTTCATGAAATTGTGAAGTGAAATTTTTGAAGCCTCCTCATCTGTCAGACCCATTATCAGATATAATACTCATATTGCATCACTTTAGGAGCAATGAAGAATCTATCAATTTCACTCATTGATCTAAAAGGAAAGGCCTATTTCTATATCTATATCCCTTTGTTCTATTGGAATATTTGCCCATGTAATACATGAAGTTCATCACATGTCTTTATATTATGTATAAATGTTTACCAAGCAGTGTCAAAGAAACTGTGTATTCTATATTAGTCAGTAATTAAAGCGTATTAGTCCTTCAGAGTGAAATCTCTGAAAAGATTATTTTAATATAACTAAGAGCATAACTTGGCTTTGTACTTGTCAGCTCAGGAACTTTTAATCAGATTAGACAGAGAGGTCTCATCAATAGAGACCTTTTAGAGGTCAGCATCTATTGCAAAAAAAGGCAGAGGTTTATAAATGCAGATTTTTGAACAACTGTGTAATGTTTTGAAAAGATATAAAACCTTGTAGGATCATGATAATTAAAATGTGTTGCTTTACTATTAACCCACATTTGCACAAGTGGTTGGACTTGAGCATTGTCCAATGATTTTGAGTTTACTTTATCAAAACTACAATGTTGCATTAGTAATTATTGTCAATGAGTTATTTTTTTCATCACTTCTCTGGGAAATTTTGCCTTTGTGTTCTCTTCCTAATCAATCAATGCACATTATATTTTACATCTGCATTGGGATCAAGACAGATTCATGTTAAAATATATTAGTGAAATATTTTAGTTATAATTTTCCTACACTAAGTGTGACATATGAAAAGAAATAGAAAGCCAACACATTATAAATCATTTCTATACTGCATTATTTATGTTTTCTGATCTGTGGAATATTTAGTACTATATAAAACACAATCTTGCTTGTCAATAAAAAGGTATGGAAAAGTTTACTACTCTGCACCCAATAAAACTATTCATACAATGAAAATAGATTTTACCTTAATTATACTTCCATTTTATTTTTATTTTGTGGGCATCACTGTCCCCTGGTGGGAGTAGGAGTCCCAGCCTTGCTCCTGGAGAGCTGCTGCTGGATTTGTACTGCCAACCTTGTGGACCACAGTCCTGCACACAACCACTGTGCCACTGGGTCTCAGTTTATTTCCATTTTAAAATAGCTAAATTACTGGAAAGTTATTCTCAGCAAGCTTTTGTCAACTAGTTTGTAGTTCTTGAGATTTTGCAAATGTTGATTATCATTTCAAAAATGCAAGGCCAAATCAAATGTTTACTTCCTCCACTGCAGGAAATGACACGCCCCCATGCTAACTGGATTTAATTAATACATCTGTGACTTTTCAGTCCTATCGACTCTTACTGACCATTGCCATTGTAGAACTTGCAAGAGAAAATGCATACTTATTTAGTGTGTTTTGCTTAAGATATATTTCTGGATGCAACAAAGACTATGGTTAGAATACTTGAAATATTGCTAAGTAGTGATGAATTATATTGTAAGAATTTATAGAACTTTTGTCATTTTGGTAGACATTGCATAAGCTTGTTTTTTCTTTAACTAAATGGTGACACAAAACTTTAGGTATCAAATGATTTCTAACATGAATGTTCTCATTCATGGTATTTATAGAAAAAATTCTAAAACACTTATTAAGTACCAAATGATTAAGTAAGAATCATGAATATTGCACATTTTACCATGTTGGCATATAATGGTTTGCTTCTATTAGGATTGGCCCAACTCTATAAAACTTAAAAATAGACTATCTTCTAACTCTGACTCTAGAAAATAGAATACCTTTCTGCCTATTTAACCAAGTACATAGTTAACTATGCAAATGAAAGAAGGGACATGTCCTAGTTTAATGGGAAAGATGGGTGTTCAATGCAGCTATATTAAGAGGGACGATGTTCACATAGGCCTCCCAGGAGTTAGCATCAGAAGACAAATGAGGACAGGAAGCAGCACGGCACACTGTGAGCACTGTGGTACTGTCCAAAGGAAGCATCTTCTAAATCGAATATGGCAAGTTCCTATGAAATCAGGTAACATATTAAAGAAGGAAGGAAAACACGATATAAAGTTTATAGTTAAAGAATCACAATCTCACTTTTTAAGGAAAATATTATCTTAGAACCAAACTAACACTGGACAGAAATCCAACACCAAGGTAGTCGATCTCAGAAAGCAGGAAGGAAATTTTCACCACATTCAGGGATGCTTCCTTGAGCCTTTTCTGCCCTAGATCCAGAGCTAGTCTCTTGATATTTCAGTCTTCTGCAAATCTAAGGACAGGCATGCATTTTCACTCAAAATTGCTATTTTCTTCTTTCTTTCACAGGATTTCTTTCTTCCTGAGACGTGGCTATCGAGTTCTGGCTTTCACTCCTATCTTTCCTGTCTGGAGGAAATTGATTTTGAAAGATAATTAGCACCTTCTTATCCATAAGCATGATGTCTTTTCAGTCAATTACATTTATCGATTCACATAACACATAACTGTTGACTATTTTTATGTGCCAGTTATGTGGTTTTGGAAAAGAATATTGAAAGTACCTCGAACTGCCAAAAGGAAAAACAATTCTGTCTAGGAAGGAGAGTGGCCAGAGTGCTCTCTAGAGGCAAGGATGGTAAGTCTGCATCTTGCACATGTTTTGGGACATGTGAGGAGAGACCAGTTTCTAGAGAGGGCATCATGTTTTATGGAAAATGAGAACCTGGATGAAAGTGGAGGCAGCCTAATTTCTACACTCACGACTACAAGCCCTGGAAGACCAGTGCCCGTGTGAGAGGAAGAACAACCATAATTGTGAGAATCTAGATCAAAATGATAATACCCGTTCTCCAGATAGAAAGAGGTTTCCTCACAACTGTTCTCCCTAACATGTTCACGTAATGCTGTCTCCTGAGGGAGCCTGGCTCCTCGCTGCTCAGCATCAACACCGTCAGGCTTTCACCCTTTGTTCATTCAGTTGTGTTTGTACCTGATGGATGCTTGCACCGCCTAGCTGCTCTATAAACTTGCTGTTCAATAAATCCTCTCCTGTGCCCGGTTACATAGGTGACTCCTGTACTCCATCTTTTCTGTCTTCTTTATTTTCCTATTGCCCACGCAGCTTCCAAGGACCCATTCGACTGTGGGGCTGGTTCCCACAATGAGGAAAAGAGACAGCAAAGGAGAGGAAGGTCCTCAAACAGGATGGGTGGACGCAAGGGCTGCACCAAGGTGCTCAAGCACAGGAACAATGTGGTTCAAAGCTTCGTCGCTGTGGGTCCGAATCAAGTCAGTGTCACCGAAGAACAACTGCAGCTATTAAGTGGAGGTTTCAGTGATACAAGTTCAAATAGAAATGCATTTATACCTAAGGAGCTTATGACTTAAGAGCTCCTAAGTATACTTGTAAATATTCATAGTCAAAGAACACAGTATTCTTTAGTGAAAGGTAGAGAGATGGAAACATTATCTTCAGCACAGAGACACGAGAGACCTGCATGTTACTATCTCAAATTTTCAATTATTTTGTAACTGTTGTCAGACTGCTTTGTGTGTATGTGTGTGCATTTCTACTTAGATAATGGATCCTCATGAGTCACTTCATTTGTAAATATGTTTTCCAATGCATTCTTAGGGTTAAAAGTTCCTACTCACAGGCCCTACATCTTTTGGTTTCACACCGAAATATTAGCTGGTGATAGTACCGTGATACAGAAACTGAAAATAGCATCATTTACCCAGAAAAAATTTTTATGTGTTTTTTCATGAAAAATTTTAAAACAAAGAAAATGAGTGACAATTGTTGCCGATTTTCTATGGAAGCTGTACTCCCTGTGTCATTGTGGATTAAGAAAACAAATATGTTAATAAGAAAGCATGCTGTGAATTTCCTAGAGTGTCAAAAAGCAGATCTCAAATGGTGTGATTACATTGCTTAAAAAATAGTTTACTATTTGACATTTTAAAATTCCTAGTCTACCATCTTTTTAAGGAAATACATTTTCTACTCTCTACTTCAATTACTTTTGAAAATTCTTCCAAGTTATTTATTCCCAGATTTTTTTTACAGTAAAAGGTCTAAATGCCTGCATTTGAGCTGCCTACAGGGTCCAGAATGAATCATGTGTGCTTGACTTCCTACCTAAAGAGAAACAGTGTGAACTTACTCAGCCATGGATGAAAGACGTAGCTAACTGCTTCTCTCCTCTTTACATTTGCAAGATCCTGTGGGGACAGTTCTACGCTTTAACTCTGGGAGTGAGCTTGGGCTGGAATCATCAAAGGTCACAGGGCTCACTTTTTGCATGAAGAGAACTATAACATTTATCTGTGAATCGCCTCAATTATTAGTATTATGATCCTTAAAAACTCTAACTGAAATTTCTATAATAAACACGACTCGGGTTGAGCCCCGGTGGCATAGTGTTTGAGTGAGGGATTGTGGCCCATTGACTTGCCAGTTCAAATCCAGTAGCAGCTCTCCAGGAGCAAGGCTGGGTAGCTCCCACGACCGCCAGAGGGCAGTGATGCCCCCGCCAAAATAAACACGACTCTCTCTAAGAAACTAGAAAATCTTTTTAAACAATCATCTAGAAAGAAAGAAAACACTAAATATTTTTTGGTTTGTTTTCATGATATTCAAGTTCTTTGAATCTTAAGATTTCTGTATAGAGCATGGGTGCACAATATGTTGACTGTGATCTACTAGTCGAGCACAAGTGTAGTGTGGGCAGATTGCATGACATTAAAAAGTTTATGTAAGCCTATCATCAATCCCATCATGTAATCCATACACAGCACAGCCAATCAATTGCAATCTGAGGTGTCAAGCACATGTGCAAACAACTACACTAAACAAATGCAAGTGCAGCAAAACTGACAAGGTAAGTTATCTCCAATTTTTAGACCTTGGTTAATTTTCTGAAACATCAGAAAGAGTATTAAAATGAGTGGAGGACATGGACCAAGTAAGAAGACAAAAATATATTGCCTACATACAGAATGGGATATTTTGACCCTACAAGTCAACATTCAACTGAAGTTCAGAGCACATGAACAGTTCTGGAATTTACTCACAGAAGGAAAGTGCTCAACATGAGAAAATGTGCTACCTTCTTGACTGCATTCTATGGCTCCACTTATTCATGTGGGTCAGCCTTCTCCCATATAAAGATCATTAAGCCTAAGTACCATTCCACCATGACTGATGATCACTTGGAAGTGTGCTTGAGGCTGGTTGTCAGCAACTACTGTCCAGACTGTGCATCCCTGGTTCATTCCATTCAGTGCAAGTCATCAGAGTCAACTCAGGTAATGAGAAAAAATATACATAGTTAATTGTGTTGTGTTGTACCTTGGACTCAAGAGGTTATGTGAGGTACATAAGCATACATTGTACATTTGAAAACTTCTCAAGGTAGTTATGAACAAAGGTAATAAATAGAAATATATGTTTTGCATTTTCATAGTGGGTAGATCATTTTGACTTGATCATTTTATAGGTAGCTTGCATGCTGAAAAAGTGTGAGCCCCCGTGCTATAGAGGAATAAAGTCAAAGTCCATCAAATAAACCTGAGATTAAATAGAGGAATGCTTAATAAAAAGCTTAATCTTTTGAAAAATATTTCAGAGCACTAGCCAGTTCAGGTATTAAGGGAGTTTTCTTTTCCTAATGCCTGCACTAAATAAAAATTGCCAGTAGCTGTCCATGCCGCAATAAAGGGGTGAGAAAGAAATCAGGCACACTAATTAGACACACATGAGAAAAATCCAGAACTGAGCCTGATCAGTCCCAAGTCACCGAGGTTCCAGCGGGAAGTCCTGAATGCACAGATTATGCAGTAGTGACATAATATCCCACAGGTGTGTTTAAATGCCTTCAACCACATTTCCCAGCCAGTATGTACAGGAAGGATTAAAAGCAGGCTGCAGACAGACTGGCTCTCCTTTTTGTTGGGGTGTGCTCTGCAAGAGGAGGGTGGGAATCTCTCTCACTTGCGCAGCATTTAAGCATGTGCAAGTCATGTAGGGTCTTGCACACCTTGGCCCCTGGGAATTTCCTGTTCTTGGTTCCACACACTCCATTGAGATGACTATTTTCAGTCAAAAATTTTCCCAGGGTCCCCACCATGGGACCTTGCACACCTTCCCGGAATAATGTGTGCTTTTAGAGAGTGACACACCTGAAACTTCCTTTCTGTCATAAAAAATGACCTGGATTTACAAAAGTGCTTTTGCCATGTGAGTTCTTTTAGCATTGAGAAGCATGAACCCAGGTAAACCACCTCAGAAACCTAGCATGCTCAACTGAGACTAGTCAGACAATCAGCAGAGGTGCCTCTCATGTAAGGAACCACTCTGACACCCAGGGATTCTCGACAGCGGCCATTTATTTGTTCTTCACAAATGCAAATGTGTGCTTCAACTGGACAGTTCATCTCTTCTTGGAGTTGCATGCCTTCACTATGAGAAGTATATTGCTTCCGAGTAAGACTATCCCTAAGAAAATTGAGACTCAGACAAAAGCTTTGATGCACCTGGCTTATTTTGTTGATGTTTCCAGGGAACAGAAGAGCTTACAGAAAAGAAGAACAAAAGAAAGTATACTCAAAAGCACAGTTGATCATGTCATCAGGGTAAACAACTTGGCATCTACATAATCCAAGTCTCTGAGGATTCGTGGAAAGGCATAGCAGAATTTTGCAACAGGAAAAGAATATTGGACCAATCTATTGTTAAAGAAGTTCAAATGCCTAGAATTGGACATGCACAAATACTAAGGCCATTCTTGGAGAAACTTGCTGCTGTGGCAAAGATCACGGAACATAAAGCTAAAGTACAGTAACAGCTGAGGTTTTTTCATGTAACAGCTGTATGAAGCTAGCTTATGGAACTAATACATTGGGTCATATGCTAGTACATACTGTGAAGAGTGGTACATGTGATATTTAATATTTAAATATGTATAGTTACCTTTAAGAGAATATGCATGAGGGCTGAGCCTAGGTGGCATAGTGGTTGTGTGCAGGACTGTGGTCCTCAGGGTTGGCAGTTCAAATCCAGCAGCTGCTCTCCAGAAGTAAGGCTGGGCTTTTTACTCCCACCAGGGCCATGATGCAACCCCTAAAACAAACAAAACAAAGCAAAACATAACAAAAGAATATGCATGATAGTGTGTGCAAACATCAAACACTGTTAGGATGAGATGGAGAGACATATCTGAATACCTATGACTTCCTTATTGCTAAAATGCAGGGATTTAAAATGCCCCCCATGTTCCATCCTTCTTTGCCTATTTCGAACAGCAACTAATCCTCCTCTAGCACTTTACTCTGCTATACTCCATAATCCATTACAGCAATCACATAACTCACAGACAATGACAGGATTTATTAGGATTTTTAATAGGTTTATTGTGTCTACTAGGTCTCCATAGGAACATGTGTGCAGAGTTTTAAAAGGTCATAGATTGATTGGAGGGTGACTGAGATGACTGCTTTCTTCAGCGGGCATCCCATCTCTCTTCCTCCCTGGTGATCAGACCAACATTCTGCTGTTTGAAGTAGTTCTTTGCCTCAAACATGTGCTGCACTACCCGTGGGCCAAGTCACCACATGGATTGTCTGTAGAGCTTATGGCTCCTTTGAGACCTGCTTCACAGCACTAATAGTGCATCCATCACTTGAATTCTTGATCTCACCAGGGTCTGTTTTACTGAGCTTCCAGACTACTGTCAGTAGCTGTCCCACCCTGCTGTCTGCTACCTGCAGGCTGACTCTGACTGTCTTGCCTGAGAGAAGACTCCACTTTCTGCTCCTTGGCATGGACTGGCAACTTCCTGAGTTGAACCTTCAGTACTACATATTAACTGTTCTGCAAAAGTCAATGAAAATGAGCTTTCTGTATTCTTGTGTGGACCAATTAGCTATTATATTTCTGCTCTATGTATAAAGTTATAATTTATCTATCATCTATCTATCTATCTATCTATCTATCTATCTATCTATCTATCTATCTATCCATCATCTATCTATCCTTTATCATCTGTCTATCTATCTAATCATAAGTTTTCTGGTTTTGTTTCTATAGAGAACCCTGCCTAACACTGGGCTGCATCAGTAGGCTGAACTTTTTTGTTGTACATTGAGTCGGAACTAACTTGAAGGCACGTGACAACAACTTTAGTATTGTTGTTGGTATTAGAATCCTTCTAGTCAGTTCCAATTCAAATTAACTAAATACTTTTAGAACTAAAGCCATGTGCACATTTTTAATATGTCCAAATGCGTTATTGCAAGAAATGTGTCATTCCATATTACTAATGGACTTACTCTTTTTCATTGTCCTTCTACTTTACCATGCATTATGTCTTTCTCCCAAAACTGGGTTTTCCAGATAACATGGCCAAAGTTTATAGGATGAAGCCCAGCTATTCTCTTGTCTAAGGAGCATTGTGGTTGTACTACTTCCAAGACAGATCTGTTTGTTCTTTTTGGTAGCTCATAGTTCAAAGTATCTTCAATGTTTTGTGTGAACTCCATAATTCAAATGTCTCCATTCAGTTTTCTTTACTCTATGTCTAACTTTCTTATGTATAAAAGAGGATTTGGAATACAATGGTTTTGGTCAGACACAACTTAATACTCAAAATGGCCTCCATCATTTTCAACACCTTTTAGAGATTTTTTGCAGATGATTTACCCATACAGTGTGTTTTTTAATCTCCTGATTAAATCTGTAGATTCAAGCAGGAAGTCATCCTTAACAACGTGAACCTTTTTATTATGATGCTATCTATGGGTCGAGTTGTGAAAAGTTTCAAGAGCAGTCAATAGGTTATCAAAAGATGGTGTTATTGAACGGAAAGGTAAAAATCACTGACCCACAGCAACACCTTTCCTCAAGCAACAGGTCATTCTCTCTCCAGGCATTCGCTTCTCGGTCTTATATTCTCTTGTCATCTACCTCACAGTCACACAGTGTCAGTGCTATGGTCCCCCTGGACTCTCCCACTGTAGACAGAGATCTTACCTTGGTACTGTGTTTCTAATACTCTTTCCTGCTTCTAAGATAACTCATGTGTTCAACCAAGGGAATGATAATGAAAACTAACCATCTTTAATAGTGTTACATTAACTGTCTTTGCACTATTACCACCCAATTAAAAGTTGAAACTGTAAAAATGTGGTGAGTGAAATGAAACTAGAAATTGCATGATAGAATTGTGGTAAGTGATGGATGTAATCACAGCAAATAAGACAAAAGGCAACTACATATTTGGACTTCTCTCGATGGAATACACAGAAATCAAATTGATGATACCTGTGAGAAGAGACTATGAAGATGCTCAATATAAACCTTGGAAACTATGCCAGTGGTTGACTGTGAAACAGACCATACATTTCTCATAAGTAGGTTGATTTCAAAGTTAGACAAAATTCAAAGAATTTCATGAGAGCCAATACATAATTATAAATATCCCCATCTGAATTTGAGAACACATCACAGACACATTGGACACACTGAAAGCTAAAGATAGAAGAATAACACACGCAAAATGTTTTAAATTAAAGAATACAAGAAAAAAATTCTCAAGTCTTGAATTTCAACACCAAAGGATTTCTGGATACAATATTGTATAATGGAGGGAATATCAAAAGATGAAAAAAGAATATAGAGACACTGTATCAAAAGTGAATGGTCAGCATTTTATTATTTGAGGAGACAGCATATGAGCTAGAAAGAACCAATTGTATTTAAAAATTAAATTCAAGCTTCCTGAAATCTTTAGCTCCAACTAAACAAGGCCCTGGACATTTATGGAACACCAATTAAAATGGTCTTCCATTCCAAGCACATGAAACACACACTTGCCTGTCAGAATCTTTGGAAGACAGCAAGCTATGTGGCCAACTGACTGGAAGAGAACCATATATGTGCCCATTTCAATAAAAAGTGATTCAAGAGAATGCTCAAGTTAAAGAATCGTATCATTGATGTCATATGCAAAATGTTGCTGAAGATCTTCTGGCAATAGTTGTAGCAGTACATTGACAGTAAGCTGCCAGGGCTTCAGGCTGGACTCAGCGAGGAAGCATTGCACAAAGAAGTTTACATCATATGTAAATAAAGATGTGCTTCTTTGGAAAATGTGCTGTCATGGAAGCCATGATAGAAATGAAATTTATATTCCTCATATATTACAAATATAAGGAGGAAGAATCACTGGACTCTATTTTTATGTCTAAATCCATGTCTTTTGTTTTTAGTATGTATGTCTTTTATGAATGTGAATTTCTATGGGAAAGGAAAGAAGGATCTAGACATTTGCTCATCATTATAGTTACAAAAGAGTAAGAAATATTCAGAATAAGGATAGCAGTGATAGTGCTAGAGAATATATGCAATAATTAAAATAGGCATACACATGCTTTTATTTTTCATAAATGTTTGAACAGTGGCATAGACAATTCGTAAAATGTAGAAGTTTAGGAAAGGATTTATGCGTATTTAATTCTTAAGGTAAATATTTTTGAAACATCCAAGAAGTTGGAGGCAGAAGACATATCATTCCTGCATAATCCTCAAATTTTGAGACTTTGATTCATAATGTAATAATAGGTCTTCAGTAATTCAAAACACACATTAATAATAATAATAAGTGCTGTTGCCATAGCAGCTCCAACTTATCACAACCCTACAACACTGACTTTAACTGTCTATTAGGGATTTCGAGGCTGCAAACTACATGAAGAGACAGCTAGGTGTTCTCTCCGTTTGTCATTGATGAGTTCCAATTTCTGGGTTTGAGTGCGGCTCTCTTTTATCATTGCAAAGCCAGTCAGTAATTGTCATCATCATATTTAGACAAATATTTATTTGTATGTGCTTCCATATGCATTTTCTTCCTTAAATTATTGCTTAAATTTTTGTAATTTCTATATTTTGCTCCAGTTCCGATACCATAGCATTATTTAGTAACTGTTGATTAGATAAAGTCCAGGAAGCTATGCATCCAGCTTGCTTCAGCTTACCATATGTATTCAATTTCTATGCTGAGTAGATCATGATAGAGGCTGCCTTCGAAGAAAAAGAACGTGGCACCAGGATTGGTGTTAGGCTTATTAACGACCTGCAGTACGTAAATAATACAGCCAGACTTACTGAAAGCAAGGATGACTTAAGGACTAACTGATGAAGGCCAAAGATTGCATGTAGCTTTCTTTATGTATTATAACTCAATGTAATGGATTACAATTCAATGTAAAGAAAACAAACTTCCTCCCCACCCAAACAACAGGTGGCATCATGACACTGAGATAATATTGAAATTGTTGAGGACTTGGTCTTGTTTGGATCCATCATCACTGCTCTTGCAGCAGTCAAGAGATCAAAGGATGCAGTACACTGAGTAAATCTGCTTCACAAGACCTATTTACAGTGTTGAAAAGCAAGGATATTACTTTGATGACCAAAGTCCACCATCCCAGCAAGAGTATTTTCAAGTGCTTCATATGCAGGGGGAAGTTGAACACTGAATAAGGAAGACCAAAGAAATTGAATTATGGTGCTGGTGAACAATATTGGATATACTATAGATTTCTAAAAGAATAAACCAATATTGCTTTAAAGAAATATAGCCAGAATGCTCCTTTGAAGGGAGGACAGCAGCTCATTTTCTGTACTTTGGATGTGTTATCAGGAGAAATTTGTCCCTGGAAAAAGAGGTCTTACTTGGTAGAGGGTCATTGGGGAATATGGAAATATCAGTGAGATGATTGGCAGAGTGGCTGTAACAATGAGCGCAAACATCACAATCGTGTGGACTGCAAGAGGTCAGGCATTGCTTCTTTCTTTCTGTTGTCTCTAGAATCAGAATCAATTCAAGGCACCTCACAACAACACCAGCTACAGCAAGGTGACTTTATGGCAGTGAGTATGGTTTGTGGTTTTAGTGATAATAACACTAATTATTTAAAGCAAGAAGCTTTGTGGATAGAAGGCTTATCAAAAGACTGAAACCCAGCTATATGGAAATGAGGTAGCACAAATACTCAGACTTTTAATCCTCGTAACAAAAGAGAAAGCTAGGAAAAGTGGGACTGATGAAGTAGTCAGGAAACACTATGCAGCAGAGGCCACTCAACTTTCATATCATTTCCAGAGGAGTCCTTAAAATGTATAAAACTCAGTTTTCATTTATAGACCATAAAGAAAGGTCTAGACATGACCTATGTGCTTAAGTTTCATTTCATTCCAAGTAACCTGTACGTTCAGAAGAGTTGAATATTTTATTCTGTAACTATGCTGGTATTAAATATTTAAGGATTTCATTTCATATGAATTTTGTTGCATGTACTTATTTTTTCATGGACTCTTTGTACCCTTAGAAATATAAAACTCAATTTTATTATATATTCCATAGAAAAATGTCTAGATTGACCTGTAGCTTTTAGTTTCCCCACTTTTGATGAATATCAGCAATGCCCTGGTATATGGATTGGGGAGGAAATGTACTCAAATGGAACATGAGGAAACTTACTTGGAAGGAAAAAAATATGTCTGATTTGTTTCTGATTATAAAACATTATGCAGATTTGTCAAAAATCTTCCTTCTGTGTGTTTAAAATATATGAATGCTTGTATGTATAAACTATTTCTGGATGTGTTTCATTTAAAACATTATATCAATGAAATATAATCATTTATGTCATATTACTTGGATACATATGCATGTAAAAATGCATTTAAAATTTTTAGAATTATTTACAAATTTCAAGCCCTATATTAAAAGTAACACGCCCAAATCCAAACTCAATTAAACAAAAAGCAGACCAACTAGAGGTGGTTTCATTCATTATTAGGCTCCACATTCTGCACTGTTTTATTTGGAAAGCATACATGTTCAAATTTCCTGGTGTTATTTCATTGATTGGGCAGGACAGAAGCAGTAATGTTTAAAATCACTAGACAATGATTTTTAATTTTATTTAGCTTAATAGTTTGCCAACACATCCATTGTCCTGTTCTGATTAAGCTCACCTGTAAATTAATCTCACATGAACCTGTAGACGATCAAAAGAACAATAGCACTTATGGCACAGGGGTCCTCAAACTACAGCCCACATGTGACCCACAGGTGTTTTCTGCCACTGCTGTCCTGCTTAGCAGCCAACTCATCCAGGCCCCACAGTGAATTTGTTCATAGTTTTTGTTTCGTTTTTTTTAAACTATAGTCTGGCCCTCCAATGATATGAGAGAGATAGTGAACTGGCTCCTTGTTTAAAAAGCTTGAGCACCCCTGGATTGCAATTGGGCTATTCACTTCAAGGTCAGCAGTTCCAGACGAACACCTGTTCCCGAGGTTTTCCGTCCCCATGAAGAACTACCGTCTTGGAAACGCAGCAGTATTTCTGCCTTGTCCTCCAGGGCCTCTCTGAGTCAGCATCGACTTGATACCAGTGAGTATCCCGATGGTTCACTCCCAGGGAGAGGATTTGAACACCTGGAATTCCAAGTCAACATGGAAAAGTGAAGGGATGAAAAAATGACGAGCTGATGCCAAGGGCTAAAGCAGAAAGCAAATGTCTTGAGAATGATGAGGGAAGCGAATGCACAAAAGTGCTTGACATACAATGGAAGTATGTAGGGATCGTGATAAGAATTTTATGGACCCCCAATAAAATGATTAAAAAACTGAGGTAGATATATGGTGGCAGTCTAGGCTTTGTGGATCTGTCCATTCCGTTCCATTCTGAAGCTCTGTATTTCTATGACATATTCAGATGTTAATCTTTTCTTGGAAAATAAACCTGCTAATGAAAAAAAACTTGTATTTCTATGTGCTCCCTAGTACAATTCTGTTTTAAGAAACAAAAAATCTGACGGAGGGCAGGGTTGATGTAGTCTGCTTTCCTCCAGAAAGAAAATCTAGATTCTAATGCATATGGATAGAACTTGATGTGACTTGCTGGTATTTTCAAAACCTGTATTATGTTAGGACTCTAATTTTGTGTTTCTGAAATATTAAGGGTTAAGTAAAATCTCTGAATCATTGATAAAATAAAAGTGAATGCATGTATGTATGTCTGTTCATGGAAATGTGCCATTGTGTGATGCTACACTATAAATTATATGAATTACTGGAAAACTGAAAATCAAGGGAAAAATCAGCAAAAGGCAATGGAAAGTTGTTATTTTACTTCCAGGAATGCACTAGTTAACTCTGATCAAACAGGTATATTTTATTTCTAAAAGTGTAGTAATAATTCAAATGCTTATATTTCAATTACTCCAAGTAAAAGTAGACACTAATTATATTTATGAAAATTATGAAAAACGAGTGGTAGCCTTACATTATTTTACATCCATCCCCAGATTAGTGTGATGTTGATGGATACTGTGGGCACAAAAGATATGATCACACTGAGATGAGTCTATCTGTAATGGGAAAGGAAGTGTCCATGAAGGGACACCAAGTGTCTGAATTATGGTGCTGGTCAGGAATATTGAAAGTAACTTGGACTGACTGCCCAAGGATCAAACTGATCTGTATTGGAAGAATACAACCAGAATAATCCTTAGAAGCCAGAATGGTGAGATTCTGCCCTTGATACTTTGGACATGTTGTTAGGAGAGATCAGTCCTTGGAGAAGGACAGCATGCTTGGTAACGTAGAGGGGCAGTGAGAAAGAGAAAGGTGTCTGATGAGGTGGACTGACTCATGGCTGTACCAATAGGCTCACACATTGTGAGGATGACATGGGACCCCAGGCTAGATTTCCTTTTCTTTCACGTGGGGTTGCAATAAGTGGGAACTGACTCAATGATACATAATTTCATGGTATTAAAACATATAAGTCACTATAATTTTATTTGAATTATATTTCCATGAAAGACAATTTTTTTGTTTTTTTGAAAGACCATTGACAAGTTTTTTTTAATCATTTTATTGGGGGCTCATAATACATAAATACATATATTGTGCCAAGCACCTTCACATACCTGCTGCTGTCATCATTCTCCAACTATCTACTTTTCCACTTGAGCCGTTGATATCAACTTCTCATCCTTTACCCTCTATCCTAATATAGACAAGTTTTGAAAGATAAAATTTTGGCAATTCATGCTATACCTGTTTTGAACACAAAATATTACTTAAGTATCCTCAGCCTTAACTGGCATTTGGACATCAGCGTACTTGTATTAATTGTTTTTCTCAGATCAAACAATAATGAAATTGAGATGAAAACAGTTATTAATTCTAATTGTCATAATATGAAAGATAAATTTGTTAAAGCCAGTTCCATTTAATGTTATCTTGAATGAGTCATAAACCATAAATGTTGTTTTAAACCATAACTGTTATTAGAGAGTAATCCTTGAATACATGCAGTTTTAATATATGATGTAACAAGATAGGAAGTATGTATAAACCCTGCCCTTCTGAGTTGAAATATGCTGGGATATTGTCTTGACAGAGGGACTTGGGTGATTCTTTAGTTTGATATCTGAAGCTGCCACTCTTTTATTAGTTTGCAATTTTTACTTGAAAGAATGATTGGTAAAGTCTAGATATCCACATTGGGGTATTTGGAAGAATTTTCTTTTCTCTAATGAACAAGAAGAGCTGTCATTTCAAAAAGCTGGTAGCAAACCAAAATTTCAATGTTTGAAAACTTGTATCAGCCATTGTAAGCTTGACTGCTCCTCAATACATCAGGATTTTATTGTTTATATTAGAGATGGGTTTATTAGTATGATTTAAAAAATAAAGACAGGGTCAAGAGAAAGCAATTACTTGATAACAGGCTAAGAATTTCCAAATGATGGAAGGGGTTGTAAGGTGTCTGCTAATTCAATGGTTAATGGTAAGATCTTTTATCCAACTTTTTTTAAATGATGAGGAAATAATATCCTAAAATTGATTTACCTTGTTAGTGCTGCTTGAAGGCATGATTCATTTAGAGTATAATTTCAAGTTAGTCATTTAAATATAAAATTGCTTAAAATACAAATATTATTTGAAGGAATAACTAGTGTCATGTTGGTAAGATGTAATATAATAGAGATAATAACAGAGTATTAATATAAATTTTATTGGAAAGGAGTCAATATTTTTATATTGTACAAATATAAGCATAATCAAAAGATTATGTCTTAAAATTTACATGGTAAGTAATTTAAAATTAATATTGAAAATAATTACAAATATATGAAGGAGGAAAATTTCAAATACATGGGTAAAATGAAATAAATTACTACCCAGCCATCCATCTCAAAAGAAAACTAGACAATCCATCTATATATTCACTGTGCCTCTGCTTCATGCCAGGCTATCAACACAGAAATATGCTTGCTATCATTTCGAATGAATGGCATGAAAAATGTAACACAAAATAATGTAACACACTGTAATAAATTACTTTGGAAGCTAAATAGGCAGAGATATCAAATTGATTTCATAAAATGTTGCCTCAGGAAGTTTTTCAGCGCATGCTCATGGAAATGTTAATTGGTGCAAATTTCTTCATGGAAAATCTTCATAAATTTTCTACCACCTAGAAGAAGGTAGCATATTTGTCTAATCATAAGATGCACCTCCCCCCCACCCCAAAAGTGAGGTAAAATGAGAATGCGTCCTATGGTCCAAGGTGTAGTACCCCAGAACACTTGTTTATGATCCCCTGGACTCACTAGCTGCACACTGCTGTTTTCATGCTGTGGATTGTTGTGTTTTCAAGGGGAAGTCTGTATCTTGGAGTCTCCATGTCAGTCAGGTCACATGATGGGCACAGCACATGCCTCCCCTCATTCATTAATGACAATGATGATGGTTCTTAACACCACTGCTTAGTTTACGCTGTTAAATATTACCATATTTTGCTTTATTTTCATAAATATTTTAATATACTGGTATGATTTGGTTCAGAATATTCTTTTTCTTGTTTTCCTGCTCAAAAACTGGGTGTGTTTTATAGTCATGCATCTTATGGTCTGAAAAATAGGCATTTAACTTCATTTCTAGAGAGTCTCCATGAGGTTTTCCACAGTCCTATGTTACTCCTTTATACAATCTCTTTCTGAGGTATTCTGGATTTCCTATTCATAGGGTGAGTAAAAGACATAGGGAAAGAAACAATTAGTTAACCAGATTGACGCTGTTCTAAACCATCCTTTGACTAAGTTGCCTAGGTTACATCAAGTCAGTTTGTAAATGGCTCTCTCTCACATGCAGGCAGGCACACCTCCAACCGCTTGAAATCACCTCTGAAATCTTCAGATGAGCTTGCTCTAGTTACCTTAGTATTTTGACTACTTAAAAAAACCTCGTCCATAACACCTTTATCAACAAGCACATAAATCCACCTATGTTATGTGTAAATAAGTTAATGTTTTATACTCTTATTTGTTCACCTTAGCCAAGATATGAATGTATTTCCATGTAAATCCATAACCAGAAGTTCTGATTATATCAATGACTTTCATTCGCGCATCTATTGTCAGTACAAATCATTGTGCATGGCTTTGTATTTAATGAAGACATATTTTCTATATATGTATATTGTCATATGAGACTTTTTTGCTAAAGTTTGTTTCTCACTGGGAAATATGTTCTTTTTGAGATTTGTCCAAGGTAGCCATAGCTTACTTATCTATTCAAGGATATTAATATTTCCCCTTAACATTATCAATATTTACATTTAAGATAAGTGATAACACTAGGCTAAACACCTAAGGATGCCCCATTTCGAATTTGGTTGTTATACAAGAAACAAGTCTGAAATGGTTTAAATCTGAAAAATAAATTATTAGACCTTTACAAAACTGAAAAGTCTAACATCTGAAACAACAGAAAAGAAGAACTGGATGAGGATCTAATCCTCAGAAAGAACTCTTTCAGGAGTGCCTTGAACACTGTTCTCTTACAGAGCAAAATGGACATTGATATGAGATGTTAATATTGCTTTCTGAGGGGTTTGTTTTCTCATTCTGACCCCCACTTAATGGTTAGAGTGGTTTGAAATGACCGAGAATTGGCAAGATGGAATGCTGAAGATTTATAAACTTGTTCTTCTTTAAATAAAGTGTGCTTACTGAATTCCGTTCTTACTTTTTTATGTTATGTATACTACCAAGCATAATCTAAAGTTAGAAATGGGAGTGTTACTAGAGAACTCTGGTAAATAGAGGCGGGCAAAAAGCAGGGGAGACGAGCTGGATCAAGATACATAAGCCAAGTTTGCAGTGATGGAGTGCCTTAAACTCAAGAGAGAATTTGTATGCTTGCTTTGTCGATTTTAATCCTATTTTCAGTATGAATATTTTCATTTCAAATTCCCAGGGAATGTCTGTATCCTCTTGTATGCAATGACCTTTAAATTACTAGGAAGCCAGGTAGCTAAGTGAATACTTAAGTATCCTTTGGAGAATTTTGTTTTTACTTTTTCCATTTAAATTGGTGCAAAGTGCACCTGGCAGGGGGGAGGGCAGCTGGTCTCCATGCTACAGGTTGTCTGCTCTCAATTTTTCGCGGGAATTCTCATCATGCTGCCTCCTTCTCCTTTAATTCCCCATTAGGAATAGGAAGAGCAGATAACAGAGTAAACAGAGAAATATGAATGTCTTAAAGTTTTATATTTTAAATACTAGCAAGCAATTTTACAAGCAGTTATAGAACTGACAGTAACCAAAACATTTGAAGGTAATATTTACTCATTTGAGAGAGGTGTATATCACAATATGTGACTAGGTGAATTCATAGGTGAGTTAATTTATTCACACATTTTCTTTCTTTTGGGGGATTTCTATACCTTTCTTTCATTTTTTTAAGCACTGTGTGAATAGAAAATTTGTCACAATTCATAGATAGTCATATGTGAAACAGTGATGCATGTGTTCTGTGTTTCTTCAAGAACTTGTTATGAAGCACTTGGTCCTATTCACTAATTCATTGATTCTAGAGGTCCAGTTCCTCATAATCCACAGGTCTGATATTCAAATTGCTTGTAAACAAGATGATTTTCTGTTCATCACTTGACTATGAATATAACTTTCTTGGGAATACATTTATAAAGAAAAATATAGCACCAATCAGTAAATATTAAGACTGAATATAAATGTTGTGGCAATCAGAAATAAAACTTAAATTATTATCTATAATTAGTACAGATTAATTATATATAGTGATTTATAAAGTAAGGAGCCTTTGTGCTGTCCATAGTTATGCTTTGGGCTGTGATACGCATGGCAGGCAGTTCAGAATCACCAGCAGATCTGGGGAGACAGAGCTTCTACCCCCATAAAAAATGAACATCTCAAAAATAAACAGTGGTCAGAATGAATTGGCATTGACTTGTTGGCGGTGATTGAGAGGAAGGATAACTGGCATAATAGAAGGTATATAATACCTACTTTACCAATTATAAAGTGTATAGAATTCTTAAATACCTTTCACCTTTTTTCTATCCCCTGTTTCTTATTGTTGTTGCTAAGTGTGCTCAAGTCCATTTAAGAAATGAATTCTACCTTACAAATCTGGCTAGATCTGAGCATGTACACTAGTGGAGACAAGAGCTCAAATCTCAGGGAAACCCAGGACAAGTAAATCCCTCAGGACCAATCATGAGAGTAGCAACGCCAGGAAGGTAGGGAAAAAGTGGAAGGAGAAAGGGGGAACTGATCACAATGATCAATAGATAGCCCCTCCCAGAGGGACAACAACAGAAAAATGGGTGAAGAGAGGCCTGACACAGTGACTGCATGTATGGAGTCTTACAGACATGTAAAGTTTATTTTTTGGCCAAAAAACCTTATCACCTTCAAAGTACTCTCCATTATACTTTATACATTTGTCAAATCTGCAATTCCATTCTTGGAAATATTTTTCAAACTCATCTGTTTGGATGGATAGCAGCATATCCCATATTTTTTTGTTTACCTCCCCTTTCTAATCCTTTCATGTCCCTATTCATTCATAGGGAATAAAAGGTCACATAGCGAGGTCAGGTAAGTAAAGTGTTCTCTTACATCAGCCATCACAAAAACCAAGGTTCAAACAAAACTGTTTTTATGAAAAAAAATCATTTTTTTTACATTTAGGAAGTACTCGAATGGAGGCTCAATGTCCATCTGTTGCCTTAATTCTGACCCTATAAATATATGCATCTAGATCTATTTCCCAATCGCCATATGTAAATATATTTACCTGTGTACATGCCTGCATTTATACCTCTATAAATGCCCTTTGCCTCCTATTTCTTTCCTCTTGTCCCACTATCATGCTCAGCCTTCATTTGTGTTTCAGTAATTTCTCTGTTACATCATCCTTGATCAATCCCTACCAGATCTCTCACACCCTCCTTGCCACTGATTTTGGATCTCTTGTTTTTCCCTTGTCCTTGTGTTGGTCAATACCACCTCCTTTCTCCCAGCTCCTCCTCTCCCATGTCCCCCAGAAGGATCAGTCCTATTGTTTTTCCCCTCCAGACTGTTCATCCAGCCTATCTTATCTAGAGACACCTGCAGAGATAATAATGTCCACAAAAAACAAGACATAGCACGATAAAGTGACAAAAGGAAACAAAAAGACGACAACCACAAAAAAATAGCCAATGTCCAGAAAAAATATACAAATAAGTAAAAAATTAAAAATAATAGTAAAAAGAAAAACTTGTAAATAGCTCAAGGTCTACTTTTTGACTTCTAGAAGTGTCCTCTGGTTTAGTTTTATGGGTTGCTCTCCCCTCACCCCCAAAATTTATTTTTGGCACTCACTTACTCGGGAACTCCATGCTCTGCTTCTCTCACTGTTCTGCTGCACACCCTTAGTGTTTTGCCTCAGTGAGGTGGGATCAAACTGGGTGCAATCCCAACCCTGTGTCTCCAGTGTTGTCCCCTGCAGGTTCATAGGTCAGCAAGGGACTTCATGTCACATAGTGGGGCCAGTCATATGGTCCTCTCTGTGCATTGGCTATTTTGAAGAGGAGTATCATCCTCAAGCTTCGGTTGGTCAGGATGCGCTCCGCTCTCTCTTACTCCCCTTTCATTTGCTCCCTTTTGGCCTGGTCAGACATGTCTTTCTCCCTGAGCTGCAATTTCAGTGCTTTCCTCTAAAGTAAATTGTGGGAGGATGGACGACTATTCATGTAGTTGGGGTTGGGGCCAGGCCCTCAGAATCCTCCACTGGCTCCTGAAGAAAAATGTGTGCATAAGCAAAAGTGTTGAATAAAGCTGATGGTGCCTGGCTACCAAAAGATATAGTATCTGTGTCCTAAAGGCTTAAAGGTAAGCAAGCAGTCATCTAGCAGAAAAGCAACAAATACCTTATTGAAGAAGAACATCAGCCTGTGTGACCACAGGTCTTGAAAGAATCAGGAATCTGGCATCAAAGAATGGGAAATTATATCATTGTAACTTAGGAGGTGTATAGATTGGAAAACCAACACCCATCTGTAGTTAATGGGACAACCCCTTACAGAAGAGTCGCAGGAAGGAGATGAGTCAGTCAGAGTGCAATGTAGCAATGAGGAAACATGTAACTTTTCTCTAGTTCTCCAATGCTTCCTCCCCCCAGTTATCATGATCCCAACTGTACCTTACATATCTGGCTAGATCAGAGGATGTACACTGGTAGAGATAGGAACCAGAAAAAGAGAGAATCTAGAACATATAATCTCTTCAGGGCCAGTGGTGAGAGTGATGATACCGGGAGGGTAGAAGGAAGTTGTGATAGAAAGGGGGAACCAATTATAAAGTTTAACCTTATAACCTCCTCCTTGGGGTTTGGACAACAGGGAAGTGGGTGAAAGAAGACATTGGACAGTGTGAGATATGACAAAGTAATAATAATTTTTAAATTATCAAGGGTTCATGAGGGAGGGGGAAGCAGGGATAGAGGATAACAAAATGAGAAACTGATATGTTGACCTTAAGTAGAAAGCAAATGTTTTGAGAATGATGACAAATGAACAAATGTGCTTGACATGCAATGGATGGAGGTATGGGTTGTGAGGAGAGAGTTGTGTGAGAGCCCAGTAAAATGATTTAAAGAAAATATTCACTGTGACCAGAGAGCACCTTCCCAGGAAATGACAGTGGGAGAATCAACTCAGAACAAGTTTGTGACTGGGAGAAACTTTTGTCATAAGGTGCTTATTTTAAAAGAATGACTTTGATCATGCATTGGGAAATTGAAAAGATGAAGAAAGAACCCATAGCTACAGGTCTTAAAAAGGGGGAAGAGAACAACTAACTCATAATATTTCCCACTTTGAAAATGTAAATAATTGATAAACTAAAAGATCCACTTCCTGAGAAATGCTGAAAATTGATGTCATGTTTGATTTCAAAAGACTACTTTTTTTCTCTCCCTTTTGCCCACCACACACAAAGGAGTCACCTATTATAAAAGAGAATCAGTTGTGAAAGAAACCACTAATGTGCAAAGGAAAAACAGTCTTAGAAAAAACTTTTTATCTAGTGCTTTACACATTACATTGTTAAAGCTAAGATAGGGAATAAATGTTTACTTATTACCTCTGAACATGCCTCTCTAAATCTTTCAAGCAAATTTTGTATAATCACTTTAATTTCAAATAAATAATTTACCAACAGATTTCTGGTATTAACTCCAAGTTTCTGTTAAGGCATACAATTGCACATCTTGCTTTAAATCAACTGAGTTGTAGTTACAGATGTGCCTATGAGAACTTTGATTGTTTTCTCAAAGTACACCTGTGGAAGATTGGAAGGAAAAGAGTAGGCAGAGGGAGAACTCACATTGAGGCAGTTTCAGGGAAGACCTTAGCCAGTTCCACTAGCTGTGGGATGATGGAAAGAAAAATTCAGGAGTATGAAATATTTCCCACCCACCCCAACTCAGTATAGCGAGAATGAGCTCATCATTAGTAGCGGCAGCATTATTTGAAGGCTTCTCGATAGTTAAGAGGAAGTTCTGGGAAGACAATAAACTTGGATTCCATAGACACAGAAGCTGGGAGAGCAATTGCCCTAGTCCTGAGGTAGTTGAGAATTTTTAAACCATTTGAGATTTGTGTGATATTTTAAGTTTGATAAGTGGAGTTAGAAATTTTTGGACTCATTCCATTCCAGTATAAAAGCTCCTGAAGTTCTATCAGGCTTGCAGTACTCCCTAGACCTCAACTAATCCTGAAGAGATAAAAGTATTGTACCGCTGTGAAAGCTTTGCAACAAAATAAGAAGGATCAGAGTAGATGAGTTCCCCACAGGTAGCACTCCTGAATACACAGTAGGCAGTTGGGAGTTCTCCTCCCCCCACCCCCTTGATGTTGAATATTCCTAAAACTATCTGGACTTTCTATAAGAATTGTGGCAAGCATGGACCCCCCCAATATGATACTGTACAAAAAGGGTAAAGATGGTCGGTATGCTCAAGGAAAACAATGTTATGACATGAAGCAGATTGGGTATGGTGGGCAGGTTGAGCCAAATTTTCAGAAGTCGATTAAAAGTACAAAGCAGATTTTGTTGAGACCTGAATGTATTGGGCCCAACTGCAGATGTTGGATACTAAGAGATGAAACTATTTTGAACTTGGAGGAGATAAAAAAAAATGGGCCAAGTGATGCAGTTCCAAGTTTCATGGTGTTACATTGACAAAACAATCAAATCCTGATGATCAAAGAATGAGCAGAATAAGGTGAATATTTCCCTACAATAAAGCCTTTTGTTAGTTGAACTTATCTCTTGAGATGATTGAGAATATATGTCATGCTGGCACTGTTTGGGCGTGGTTTCTTTAGGACAAGTTAAGTGTACATCACATGAAATAACTTGTGTGTACACTAGAGATATAACTATATCTGAACCTAGTACCCCTAACTATAATATTTTGAAATAAGATAGTAAGAACTTAGACTCTATAAATAGAATAGAGAAATGGTCTTTTAACTTTCTGGTACCATACAGAAAAAATGTCAAGAACAACTGTTTTGCAATTATAAAGATAAATAGCCTATAGTCCATTGTAATATCAGCTACTTCCCAATAAAGAACTGAACATAATTTCATTTTTAAAGTACATTTACAAGATAAATGCATTTTTATATATGAGGACATCTTTGCTGGTTTTCCTGTTTGACTGTAGTATATAATTGATAGAGGTACTTTCTTCAGAATAACATTGTTGTCTGTCCATTCAATGAAATTAATGATTTCATCTCTGCTCAATCTTTTGACACACTCAAAGAAATGATTCACCTGACCCCTGTTTGGAAAATATAAAGTGTTTGAAAGTGTTTTTGGACTACTCACTATTGGAAAACTATAAGCTTTCATTTATGTCAAGTGACCTCTGTCTGACAATTTGTGTGAAATGCATGCATCAGAAATTGGAACCTTGGAAAGGTCATGAAATATCGGCCTATCTTAGTCATTGGTATGGGGGAAAACAAATTGCATCCTGTTACTGTGGCCACATATTTCAGTGGAAATGGAATCATTAAGTTAAGTAGATGTGTTTTGTGTCTGTACAAAACAATTTATGGGGAGAAACAATGGTCATAAGGTGATATTTAAAAGGAATGACTGAATGTATTTAATGAAATGATGTAAATCTAATTTGTTCTAGATATAATAGCATTTTAAAAGTAAAATTAAAGTAGGAATTATTTTTACATTCCCAAAATTAAAATACATGAAGGAAATAAATAGAGGAAATTATTACTAGAACAAGCTTGCTTTTAAATCTGTTATAAATCGATATTTTATTTAAATTCCAAATTTTAGAATGAAGGAAGCATAAATATTTTAAAAGTAAATAAAGAAGAAATAATAGATGTCTCATAACACTTGTCTTTTTGTAATTGACTAATTTTACTCAGTATAATGTCCTCCAGGTTCATCTATGTTATGAGGTGTTTTGCACATTCATTTTTACTCTTATGGTTGCACAATATCCCAATGTACATACGTATATATCAAAGTTTATTGATCTGATCTTTCCATTGGTGAATATTTAGGTTATTTCCATCTATGTTAGTCTGGTTTGCCTAGAGGAACGAAATCCAGGACACTCAGATATGTGTAAGAGAGATCTTTATATCAGCGAGCAATTGTTTATTGAGAAAACAGCCCAATCTAGTCAAGATCAAGTCCATAAACCCGATAGTACAATGTTAGTTTATAAATTCTTCAGATTCATGCAGCATATGCAATGATGCCAAGTGCAGAAGATCACAGGCCAATAGGTGGAAAGTCTTGTGGGTCCAGTGGCAGGACTGGCACAGTCTCCATATGGCTCCTCCAGCTGTCTGACTGTGGCTCTTCAATAGGAAGGTAAAGCAGAGGAGAGGACCCTTGCAGGTCAGCAAGCCTCCCCTGGCTTGTCAATAGAAAGACCAAGGCACAGAGAGAGAGAGAGAAAGGAATTTCCTAGAAGCCTCATGAGAAGGCCGTGCCCACAGGGAGGCATCATCAGGCTGTTACCTGATTGACAGACTGGACTCCACCCCTTCCGCCTTATTACCCTCAAGTTGGCTTGAGATTATGTAACTACCAGATTATCTCTTTGCTAATGTGGATAATGCTGTGATGAAAATGGGTGTGCATATATTTATTCATGTCATTTATGCCATGACTTTTATTTCCTTGGAATATATAATAAGTTACAGGTTTGTTGAGTTATATGATATTTCTATTCACAATTTTTGGGGCAAGTGCCATACTGATTTCCACAATGGTTGTAACATTTAACAGTCTCTCTAGCAGTGAATGAGTGTTCCATTTACTCCACATTCTCTCAGCTCCTGTTCTTTTCTTTAAAAAAAAATGTTCTGGGAATGCAGGAGTTAGGTGATATCACATTTGTGTTTCCATTTACATCTCTTGAATGGCTAATGATCATGCGCATGTTGTCCTGTGTTTATTAGCTACCTAATGATCTTCTTTGGTGAAATAGATGTTTCTATCCTCTAGCCATTTACATTTTTTCTTTTCTTTTTTTATTTTTGAGGTGTTAAAGTTTTTAATATATTTTGAGATGAGTTCCTTTTTCCTATATGCTATTGATAAATCTCTTTTACAATTCGGGCTTGGCTGGGGGGCTTATTAACTCATTTAGTAAAATATTTTCATGAAAAGGAATGTTTAATTTGTAGGCGGTCCCAGTTAAGTAATTTGTCTCCACCTATTTAGATGTTCTTAATCATGCTGCCAGTTAATTGTCTAGACTATGCTATTGCAGTAACAGAAACATTGTTTAATGGTTTCTAGGGTTGGAGGGGAGGAGAGTGGAAGTTACTGGCAGGACACTAGACAAGGATTAGCTTGCATGAAGGTGAGGATTGCACAACAAAAGAAAGGTTTGCACTAATGAGAGGAGAGGAAGACACTGGGAGGTTTGTACGTGTACAAGAAAGCAGAGGTAGATATTGTTAATTACACTCTCTTGTAATAACTGATACAGTGACTGCAACAATGGTCCCACGCATCAGAACATTGTGTGCATAAGCAGTTTTTCACTTGCTTATGAATGAGGCAAGTACATGTGAATGGCACTTTACAAGAACAATAATAGCTGTGCTCCATGAGTGGAAATACAGACTGAAAATATGTAGGTGGCAAACAGTCATATATGTACACACATACCAGAAGGTTTGGTAGAATAGACCAGTATTGTGTAATTAACTTTGTTGCAAATATATCCATAAATATAATGGAACATACAGGGGGTAAGGTTATCAAAATATGTTACACATAATCAAACACTTGGGAAATTAGTTCTTGGGATTGGGAACCTAAGGAAATAGTCTCAGGTAACACCAAGATCGATCAGCATAATGTATTTCACAATGTTCTACATTCTAATTGGGTCAGCAGTGACTGAGTTTCAAAGCTCATGAGCCTGCATCTAAAACGCAACTATTCGTTTCTCTCCAGTCAGAGAAAAGAAGAGTGATTAAAAGCAATGGTGGGGAAAACAAGTAGGCTGATAGGCTAATCAGTTATGTTTTCATCAGTTATGTTTGCACAACCTTGAAAGCAGAAAATGAGACAGTGTCCAGTTGCCACTACCAAGTTCTCTGCAAGAGATTGCATTAGAAGGTCCTAGATTGCTTGGTAGAAAACTATGGAATGAAACTCAAAACCATATGAGACACAAACTGACTAGTTAGAAACTGATGGAACTCTTAAAGGTATCTCCTTTCTTCACACGTGAACGCACCTCAACCTGTTCCTTCAATTTTCAGTGCAATCCTAGGTCTTTACAGAGAATAAGCTCTATACTAGTGAAGGTTGAGCACTTTCGAATTTTATATAGCAAAAACAGCCTTTCACTCCAGCCAAAGGTCAGAACAGTTAGACAAGTAGCATGAAAGGAAATAATAAACTTGGGGAAGAATTGGGGGAAATGAGGTTGCATTGAGGGGACAGCAATGAGTACAATGAAGTGAAATGTATGGTTTTTAGTTTAAAAGCGACAATTTGTCCTGTAAACCTTGATCTAACAGTCATAAGTTGAAAAAAAAAAGAATTGTATGATGCATCTCCTTTTGGAATTTAGTTTCCTGTTTTAAGTGAACTTCCTTTGTGAGTTTCTAAGACTTTTTGTGGACTCTTGACAGGCAGAGGAAGTTCTGTCTTTCTACGTGGAGCAGCTGGTGGTTTTGTGGCCACCAAGCAACCACTACACTACACCACCAAGTATTCTGGTACAAAGTGATATGACTTTAAAAGTGCATCTAATTTTATAACAATGATTATATGCTACATACATAGACCCACTTTATTTTAGTTTCCTTGAGTCAGTTAAACTTCCAGCATGACAAAGCTATCAGAAGGTGGATTAAGTTAGTCTTTTGTGAACTTAAAATACTATTCCATCTATATGAAAAGTTGTTTTTATATACCATAACAGAGTGTTTGTGTAAATATGTATATATACACACATACACTTGCATATATATGTAAATATAATTTTGATTATTTTTGTTTTGTTACAGGTTTAAATATTCAACACAATGCTAAATAGAACTAAAGGAAGAAAATATCTTGTTTCATTTTTCCTCATCTCAAGGTGAAAGTACTTTGTCCTTCATTTAACGTGAGTTTACCTATATGTATATTTTAGATGCTCTTTGTCATATTAAAACGACCACCCCTCTCCCCCTGTCAGTTTGTGATTGTTTGCATGTTACTATGATGCATGAAGTTTTGTCTGAGCTTTTTATCTACAAACATCGCTACCCAGGTTATACGGTTCAGTGGAGCTTCTGTACAAAGACAGACTAGAAAAATAGGTCTGAAGATCTACTTCAGAAAACCTTACACGTCATCGTGATCACAAAACATTCTCAGACATAATTTTGGAATATGACGTCCCTAGGTTGAAAGACACTCAAATTATACATTGGTTTCAAGAATAGTCTCAAGCATACCAACATTTGCTAGAATGGTCCAGGAACCAACGTTATCCATTCTACAGTTCACGGAGTCTCTGTGGGTCAGAGTTGACTTGCTAGCAATGAACAACAAAAATAGCAATACGAATGTGGGATTTTTTCTTTAAATCCTTATTGTACTAGGAGTTTTCATCCAAAATTATGTCAGATTGTTGGAAAACGCTTTTCTGGTGCCTCTTAAGATTATCATATGCATTCTTCTTTGTAGTTTTTTATATTAAAATTGTATCATTGCATATAGAACGCTAGCACACATTTGACTTCTTGGAATAATCTAACTCAGTTATGAGTTTTACCCATTTTATATAACCTCCTAAAATACAGGTAAAAGATAGAAATATTCTTTACCCATCTAACTAGTGATCACCTTCATCTATCATGATCATCTATTTTTTTTTGCCCATGCAATTTCCTAGTTCAAGGTAATCTAATGAGTTGAGGGTCCAGTAGCATAGTTGATTCTATTTATTCAGTTATTCATCCAATCTACTAATATAGTAAGTAATGTGATATATGACAAGGGAGAGAGATGAGGTGGCCTGCTCATAAAGAATTACAATCTCAGAAATGCACAGGGGCAATGTTATGGATTAGAATTGACTCCAGGACATATTGTTTTTTGTTTTGCAATATGATAAGGAATGAATCTTAATGGAAAACTGACCTCATGTTTGGCAGCTGACTGCACAGTTGGGGGTGTGAACACATTCGCTGCTCCTTAGGGGAGAAGCCCAGACCTTCTCTCATGGAGATTCTAGCTGTGGGAAATCAATGGGGCAGTTCTACTAAATTCTATCAAATCTCAGAGAGTCACTGTGTGACATGTACAACGTTATATAGAGTGTTTATGTGAGGATTTTCATGAGATTTTTAGATGAGTAGAAAATTAAAAATTATGTGTAAATAAAATTGAGAAACAGATAATTTATGATAGAAGCATTTACTGTGACTTACTGTTCTATTTGGATAGATTTCAACACCTTTAGATGGAAAAAAAATGTAAGAAGTTAATAGTGGTACAATAGTGAATCTGTCAATTCACAGTGGCCTTCTAGGATTTAATGCTAGGTAAATTAATCGAGCAATTATATATTAATATTTATGATTGATAGATTTTCATAAAACAACTGATTAATGATGTTCACCAAGGCATTTTCAACAAGTGATGCAGATATTTCAGAATTGTTTGTTAATGTATTATTATAACACAGTCATTCATCTACTTTCTGTTTTATAATTTATCTTAGGGACACTGAAAAACTAAGTTGTTTTTATTTGGTTTCCTGCTAAGGCATGTACAAGTCAAAGGGAATCAACTGAATTGTGTGACATGGAACAGCACAGCGATGTGGTCCATAGCAGTCCAGAGGTTGACTTGGCTCATAGGTAACACAGCACACATGTTGAGGCAGGGCAGCTAACTCTGGTTTGATGACCAGGGAGAAAGCAAGAGGAGTTAGACTACAGAGAGCCATTGTTCTTGGAAACATCTCCAAAGGAGGTTATCAAGCTGTGACCTGATTGACTGGATAAAATCCACTCATGTCTTCTTATGGATGAAATATTGGCACTAAAAAAACCTATCAAAAAGGATAAATAAAACAAGTAAATAAAATAGATTCAAGTAAAAGTCAATGAAGGAAAATAGTTTTAATTTGCCCTAAAATTATCACTTCCAATTTTTTTCTCTAATCAAGAGGTGAAAATAAAGATAACTGCTAATTGTAAAATAATTATTCATGGTGCTCAGGAAAATTGAAGAGCTTTTATCTTTATCAACCTAATTTCTTTTCTTTAAAAAAAATCATTTTATTGAGGTCTCATACAACTCATCACAATTCATACATCCATCCATTGTGTAAAGCACATTTGTACATTTCTTATCCTCATCATTCTCAAAACATTTTCTTTCTACTTGAGTCCTTGGTACCAACTCCTCATTTTCACCCCTCTATTCCCACTCTCTCCTTCCTCATGAACCTTTGATAATTTATTATTAATAAATAATTATAAATATTATTATTATTTTGTCATATCTTACACTGTCTGACCTCTCCTTTCACTCACTTTTCTGTTGTCCATCCCCCAGGGAGGAGATTATATGCAGATTCTTAAAATCAATTTCCCCTTTCAACCCACCTTTCCTCTACCCTCCCGGTATCACCACTCTCCCCACTGGTTCTGAAGGGATTATCTGTCCTGGATTCCCTGGATTTCCAGTTCTGTAAGGTAGAATTGGGATCATGATAGTGGGGTGAAGTAAGCATGAAAAAACTCAAGGAGAGTTGTATGTTCCATCATTACTACACTGTACCCTGATGGTTTGTTTCCTTCCTATGACCCTTCTGTAAGGGGTCATCTAGTTGCCTACGGATGGGCTTTGAGTCTCTACTCCATACTCCTCATTCACAATGATATGTTTTTTTTGTTCCTTGAAGACTGATCCCTTTAATACCTCTTGATCACATAGGCTGGTGTGCTTCTTCCATGTGGACTTTGTTGCTCTGAGCTAAATGGCAGCAAGTTTACCTTCAAGCCTTTAAAACTCCAGATGCTATACCTTTGGATACCTGGGCACCAACAGGTTTCTTCTTAATAATAATGCTAATGAAACTAATGAATATGCAGTTATAATTATTCTAAAATAAATGTTATTCAGATATGAAAAAATACATACAACACTGTTTCATGGCATGTCCCTGAGTAATTTGCTTCTGATTTTATTCTGTATTTAATGGGTGTTTCTTCTAGGTAGGTTCCACTGAATTAGCTCTAACTAATAATGACCTTGTGTGAAATACACACATATATACTGTCCAATCTTGTGCCATCTTTATAATCATTCTTATTCTTGAGCCATTGTAGTGGTCACTGTGTCATACACATTCTTATTTTTGAATCCATTGTTACTGTAATTATGTTAATGCATTGAGGGTTTTCCTATTTTATTGCTCCTCTACCAAGCATGATGTCCTCCAGGCACTGGTTTATCCTGATAGCATACCCAAGTACATGAGACAAAGTCTAGCTAACCTTGCTTTTAAGGAGTATTCTGGTTGCGTTGTCTCATCACAAGTTTGCTTCCCCTTTGGTCAGTACTTAGGATATTTCAATGTGGTCTTCACCTACACTATAATATAGATGGTTTAAAACATCAAGGGTTGGGCCAGACAAACCCCAGTCCTCATCATCACATCTTTGCTCCTTAACACTTTAAAGAAGTCTCTAGCAGCAGGTTTGTCCCATGGTAAATCATTTGCTTTCTTCATTTCCCTTGTGGAAGTTATAACCCTGAGGCACCACTTTCCTAATTTTTTATCATTTGGTATACCAAATTCTGTTTCCCCATTTTAAATCATTTGGTATACCTCATAGCTGCCTCTTGGTCTGTACAAGTTTCCCATGAGGACAATTAAAAATTAATGCTCTGGAATTTCTGTGTTTTTTCGTGCTATCATAGTTTCTTATGACCCACAGAGACCAAGGCTTTTGCATAGTTAATAAAACACAAGTAAATGTCTTTCTTATAGTCTCTGCTTTAAACCAAGAATCATTGACATCAGCAATGATAGCACTAGTTCCATGTCTTCTTCCAATTGCTGCTTGAGTCACTGGCAGATTGCTGTTGACATACTTTTTAATCTGATTTTTGAATAGACTTCAGCAAAATTTAACTTGCAATTGATATTAATGCTTTTGAGAGTCTCTGTATTTAGTTTGATAAGATTCTTTGTCATAGATACAAATATGAATCTTTTCTAACTTGCTACCCAAGTAACTATCTTCCAAATTCCTTGGCATAGATGAGTACTCGCAGAGCTATATTGGTTTGCTAAGATGTTGCCATTAGTGTTCCATCAAGTCTTACAAATTCATATTTCTCTAGTGCCTTCAGTGAAGGTTGGACTTTCTCTTTGCATATCATTGGTTTTGGAACAGATAAGACATCTTGAAAGAATATAATGATAACTATTTCATTTTGATATAGTGTCACTGTGTATTTCGTCCATGTTCTTTTAATACTTTCTGCTTTATTTCATAGTTTTACCATAGAATCCCTTCAGCAATTCAAATCGTCTTTAATACTTCATCAGCTCTTTCAACCTGAAATATGTTTATTAAACTTTTTCCACTCATGAATTCTTTTAACCTTAGAAATTTGCAACAAAGGCAAGCACTATCAGAAACACCTTGAATTCATTACACATTTGATTTTGAGTTGATTTTTCCCATTGCACATTCAAAACCATTTTACACTTGCCACATTTTTCATGATATCCACATTCAGTTGCATGACCCTATATAGAGGTGTCACCCACAGCTTAAGAAACTGATCTGAGCATGGGCTTCCTCTTTAGCTTTTTAATACATAATTCTTACTATTTCATTGATGTGATTTGATTTGTCTCTGAGCTGTCTTTGGAAATTTTCTAAGCTATTTTTCATTTCTTGTATTTGCTTTAACTGCTTTTCATTCAATATAGAGTTTCAGAATCTCTTCTGGTATACACGGACCTTTCCTGTTTTTAATAACTTTACTTTTGATTGTGTATGCTGTTTTGGATATCAATCTACTACTCACTTGGTTTTTGGTCATTCACCTTCAATACATCAAGCCTATTCGTAAGATGGTCTCTAAATTCAGTAGGGATGTTCTCAAGGTAATACTTTTTAAATTATGGGCCTTTATTTTTCTTTAGCCACACCCTGGTTTTGCATAAGAGTAATTAGTAGTCTGTTCCACAGGAGGCCCTTGGCCACTGTTAGGCAAATGGCATGAAGCTTCTTCATCATTTCCCATTGTCTCTTGCCACAAATGTCGTAATTTGATCCCTGCATTTGCCGTTTAAACATGTGAGGTCCTTGTGTATTTTAACCATTTCTGTTGTTGAAAAAGGGTATCGACATTAAAGAAGTAGTTGTTTTTGCAATATTCAATCATGCAAGCTCTAGCTTTGTTTACATTCACAAGTCCATATTTTCCAACAAGTGAGCCTTCCTCTTTGTGTCCAAGTTTTACATATGAATCATCAGTAACTATCAATGTATCTTGATTGCCTAGTTGATCAATTTCTGAAGGTAGAAGTTGAAAGAATGCGGTTGTTTCATCACAGCCTTTACTGGTTAGTAGATACATTGAAATGATAGATATAAGATTAATTTGCTGCCCTTGTATGCACACAAAGCTCAAAACTCATTGGCTTTGAGCCAATGCTGCCTCAATGTGACCCCATGAAACAGAATCAAAGTGCCCCTTTGGGTTTCTGAGACCATACTGTTTAGAAGAAGAGGAACGTGCAGTCTTGCTCCTGAGAAGCAACTGATGGTTTTGAACTATCAACCCTATGGTTTTCATCCCAAAGAAAAATCACTATACCATTAAGGATATTATATCATAGGCACCATTGTATTACAATTTTTTACCATGGAGTGTTATCTTTAATGATGACTGAGATGGTATTCCTCTGGAATTTTTCATTTTCAGCATAGTAAGGCATACAATTATCCAATTTAAAAAGGCCAAACCCTAGTTAATTTCAACTCACTGTTTATTGATAGATCTTTGTGAATTTCATTTCAGTTTTGTTGTTTTGCATATTTACTAGATTAATTAATTGTAAATTTCATAAGATGGGATGCGCCTTCCCTCCCATGAAATATTGGAAAACTGCTCTGCTGGGTGGAGTTTCATAGTACACATTTTTCCCACTAGATGAACATCCAGCAACTCCCTCTCAGTTAGTGAAACCAGTAGCATCACCTGGGAAGTTTCTCTGTGGTCACAGTGAATTTTCTCATAAAAGAAGTTTCGCTTCAACCTTGTTTATTGTGATGACCAATTTAAGAGAACAGAATGCAGCTATGAAATTTTGTTTCCTGCTTGGGAAAAATGCTGCGGAAGCTGTTGTAATGTTGAACAAAGTTTACAAAGCCAGTGCTATAGTAAAAACTCAAGTGTGCAAGTGGTTTCCCACTTCAAAAAATGTAAAATATCTAGTGATTACAAAGCTCATTCTGGCTCTCCATCAAACTACTGAACAGATGAAAATGTTGACTCATAGTAGATTTGGAGTTTGTTCCACCAGGTTAGACATTTAATCAACTTCCAAATTACAGATTCTGAACAGATGGTGTAACAGTGTGCAGTAAAAAAGGCAGGATTTGTGGCAGACAGGGACCTGGTTTTCCCACCATGATAATGCCTCTGTTCATCCCACCATTTCAGTTGCTACTTTTGGGCCCCAAAGAGCAAGCCTTTCTTCCTCCACGCACCTTACTCACCTGACCTCACTCTGCAACTTCTTGTCTCAGTCAATGTGGTGGAACATGAAGGCACTGCAATTTGACAATGCAAAAGAGGTAAAGGGAAAAAGTGAGGGAGATGCTGTCAGCATTTCAAACAGATGAGTTGAAAAATGTTTCCATGAATGGAATCACAGATTTGACAAGTTGCTAAGGTGGACGTTACTTTGAGGTGGTATTTCCCCAGTTGTATTTTGAGTGTCTTCCAAACTGATGGGCTAATCTTCTTATACCAGACAATACTTCACTGGTATTCAGAAGATGTTCAGTGGCTAAGTCTTCAGAACTGGAGAACCTACTCATTTTTTCTAGTTGGTTCTTAGTCTATACATTGAGGTGAAACCCATTCACTGTAGGTGAGCCTGCTGGTATTTAAAATAGCAAAATATCAATGGAATATTTTTCAATATCACAGCAACATATAAGCCACATAGTTCAGCAAATTCAAACTAATAGTGGAATGGGTATGTATATATGTATGATGTACATGTATGTACCTAGTGGTACCAACCCCCCCCCCCAAAAAAAAAACACTAATCATCTTTTAAATCAAATATAATTCTTTATAATTCCTACATGGTTTTATATTTTCAATAATAGCTATCATTTTTAACTTAATTCCTTAGCTTTACCCTTAGTCTTTTCTTTATTATGCTCTACCCTAGTAGCAAATATTTTTTTAAGATGGAATGAACTAATGCCACTAGACTCTGATTTAATTAATAAAAGATGCACCGGCAAAAGCCTATTGGACATGAGGGAAGAGAAACTAGACACCTCTTAATTTGGAATATGGTCATGGATTGCGTACGCGCCTTCTTCCATTGCTTCTGCGAATTCTATATGTGCGTGACACTATTTTTGTCTGCTCCTTCAGGAATGTTTTCTGACTGGAGCTAATCCTGGTTTTATACATCTAGAATTTTAACTCTTCCCACAGTTCTGTCAAAAACATCTTCAGTAAATGATCTTCTGAGTCACAGAGGAATATGTTATTCTTTAATGTGAAACTCATGAACTCATATTCTTGGAAGAAAATGTAATATTAATAAATGAAGTTCACCCTTGAAAGTCAAATGAACTGTTTGGATTTTCATGAAGTTCAGAGGTGTTTGCCTCTGATGTTTTGGTCTCTAAAAACACTATAGTAAATAAAACATGGTAATTGCATGAGTTTGAGTCAACTTGATGGTGTGTATCAGCAAGAGCATGTGTATTCATGAAAGAACAGACTTTTGAGCATGTTACCCCCCCCCCAGCGTTGTGAGATCATTGATATAAGAATAATCACTGCTAGAATTTTTTAAATGAGGTTTTATATGCTTGAGAAAGGAAAGTGTCAAAGCACACTATGACGTCACAGTGAGTTTCCAGAAAAAACTAAAGTAGTATTATAACATGGTTACTAGAATCTTGAATTTTAACTCCTGGGTCTACACTCTAAGCTAACCAGCTTCTGATTTTAATCTCAGAGACTGTGCAAGTGAGTTGCACAATCATTAAAACATAAGAACTTCAAAGCAATATGAATTTTGCAACGCTGTTGATGCCCATTTCAAAAGATTGTAAGACCTGAACAATAGAGCAAATGAGATGTGATTGACATTAAGATGATAATGCCAAATAGTATTTTATGTGCAGGATATTTTTGGCAAAACATTTTTTAAAAATTCTGAAAACATCTCAAATATCAGTAGTATGGCTTTAATTATTCTGGCAATTCTTAGAGCACCACAAGATGACAAATTACAGAGGGTGGTAAAGTGAATACAGATGGATGGATATGTGTATACATATGTGCTGCCATCAACACGTGGTAGAGTTACACATGTGAACTCTTTCATCAATAAAAGAATGAAAAAATTAAAATGGTTGCTAACTTCTTGTCAACCCAACACAACCACTAATATGAGGCAGACAAGTGTAGGTAAATGTCTTATTTTACTTTGCTTTGTTGGTTGATATGAAGAAAGACAAGGTTTGATACTCACATAAAAGGTAATGCTCTTAGAAATACACAGGAACAGTTCTACCCTGTCTTGAGGGTCACTCTGACTTGTCATTTACTCAAGGTCAGTGAGTTTGATTTTTTGAATTTGTATTGGAAGATAGTGTGGTTTAGCAAATTGAAGTTTTGTGGCAACCCTACTTTGAACCCTACTTTGAAGTAGCATGTGCCTTCTATTCTCTTCTTCTCCTTCATCTTCTTCTTCTTCTTCTTCTTCTTCTTCTTCTTCTTCTTCTTCTCTCTCTCTCTCTCAGGTATATAGTGCAGATTTTTGTTTTTCTTTGGAGAGGAGTGATTTCTAAAAAGGAACATTTCACTTGTCATTTTAACAACAGCGTGTGTGGCAGGAGGGAGTGCAGTTTAGTATCTGGAGCTGACCATGGGCTGGATGGGTTTCATGGGACAGGGGCTGGCAGATACCCTCCTCCTAGACTCACTCCCATCTGGGATCTTATGACACTGCAGAGCAGTGCAGAGTAAGCATGTGAACCCCAACTAAGGTAGTGTGCAGAAGTCATTGAGAGTGCACAGCTTTTATGAGTTTTATGCATGTCCATCTACCACCCTCTGCCCATCCCATTCACTACCTGGTGGAGGAAGGAATGGACCGGTCTGTTTCCAGGTCATAAAAAATCCGAATCTCTCAACTATGGGTTCCCACCTGGCTGCCACTTTTCTAATAACAAGTGCCCACTTCCCCTTCTCAAAATATTTGGTACTTCTCACAATATTTTTTTCCTTAATGATATTGCACCCTTCATAGATTACAGTATAAAAGTAACATTTATATGCAATGAGGAAATGAAATTGTGTGAATCATGTCATTATGATAAATATTTTATCACAGAGGTCTGGAACCAAACAGAAAATATATTTGAACTATGCCTGCACATTGACCTAGTAAATAAAGCAAGACATAGAAACCCAAGCCAAACATAACAGTGAAGGAAAAGATAGCTGTGAAATAGGAGCATGCCAACCAGAATCATGTAAGACTGGTGACTCAAAATCGTTTATAAGAGAGGTTTTTTCCCTCCCAACTGATAATGGAAGAACGCCAAGCAACAAAAGAAACCTATATGCACTAACATTCTCAGGATTTGAACACACTCATGACCAGCGAGAAAGAGCAAGCAGTGTGATGCACTCAGGCAGACCCCACATAAATCAGGGTTCATTACCAAATATCTGTTCTCCAGACTCCGAAAGTCTGGAAATGCGAACTTGTGATCACAGTGGAAACAGGGAAATATTTCTGCAAATGTCAGTTGACAAAGGGTCAAAGGAAGACAAAGAAAAAGGGAGGGGGTTTGCTAGAAGACTCCTTTCATTCTTTCCTAACTTTCTTCTACTGGATGGACCCGACTCTCTACCATATTCAACGGAAAAGCCCACACACATCCCACAAGGAGTGAGGGAACACAGACTTACGTTGACCCCCAGTTCACCCACATTTCCAGTTGACAGAAGTTACACAGAAAAATGAGTTCAGGCACAAGGATAAACACAGACTACTCAAATTTAAAGCCTCTGTTCATAGGAGCCCATCAAAGTCTTAGTCATAACTTACCTTTTGTCTGTGATAAAAAATAAGTGATGAAAGTCTCTAAATAATATATAGGGTCCATTTCAGTCTGGTGAAGTTTTGTGTTCTTAAGATTTTCCATTTTTTTCATGTTTATGTTGTGGCTAAGTGATTTAAGTTCTGAGCATTTACAGACAGTGGCCAAATTGTACCTCTGAGGAGTTTCAAACAGTTCGTGGAGAAGCTCTATTGTTTCTATTGCATTTCTCTCTGGCACTTTTGAAGCCCTTTGGTATACAGAAAGGACATTTCACGTACTAAAATTATGTGACCTGTTAACATAGAAGTTCTGAATTACGCTGCTAACTGCAAGGTCAGCAATTCAAAACCACCAGCTATAAAGAATTATAGTCTGACGAACAGAAATTTCTATGCTGCCCAATAAGAATTTTCTGAGTCAGAATCTATAAGATGGCAGTGAATGAGATTTGGTTTAAAAGGAAAGATGGAAAAAAGTGAAAATATTAATACGTTGGTCTCAAAAGAAACATTCCTTCATAATTTTTAGAATGGTGCCAACATAGTTTTCCCCCTACATATTTTAATTTTATCAATCTTGCTCAGAATATGCACAGTAAATCAGACGTCATCATAGTCCCCATACTCGTAAGCAGTGTATAAAGGCATTGCATGAGGCATTGCACGGTGAACTGCCAGATCCACAGTTTGAAACTCGTTGGGAGAAAGACGTGGTTTTCTACTCCCCTAAGAGTGATTCTCTCAGAAGTAGAAAGCGGCAGCTCTCCCCTGTCCATTTTGGTCTCTATGAGTTGGCCTGGACTCAGAGGAAGTGAGTTTTTGAGGCATGGACACTGTGTGGCAATCATCTGCTTGATGTCAATTTTATGATTGCAAGTCTTGGGGTGGAGTCTAGCCTGTTAATCTGGAGATAGCCATGGAGTAGCCAATGAGGACTCTGTGTGGGCATGGCTTTCTCCTGAGAATTCTAGGAAATCTCACAATATTTCCCTTGTGAAGATGAGAGGCCATCTCTCAGGTTGTGACAAGACAAGAAGGCAGCATCTAAGGAGCTGGAGGAGCTGGAGGAGAAGTCACACGGCCTTACCCAGATGGAACCAGACCTCTGAAGCTGGATAAGCCATGTGGAGACCCCTGCCAGCACTGAGTTGCTTCTACCACCACTGGATGCTGTTGATGGACCTTGAGCCCTAGAAGTGAGGAGCCATGGGGAGACCCCTGCCAGTGCCAGAATTTTGCACCCACTAGCCTGTGACTTCATGAGTTGGGAGGAGACTTTAGAGACTGGTATCAGGTATATGAGCTAATATCACACTTATGACTTTGAACTGGACTCAGTTGGGATGCTTTCTCAATGTTCCATTATCCTTGTATTTAACCCTTGCCCTTATATCCATATATGTGTCTATGAAGTTGTTTTTCTAGTTTACCCAGTCTAACACACACGCTAATGACATTCTTCTAGGTGTACGGCCATTTTCACCTAAAGGATAATGTAGTGTTCATGAGATAAGCTGTGGTAAGTAAGGTCGCTTCTTCGAAACCACCAGCAGCTTGAAGGGAGAAAGACTGGGCTTTCTATTCCATTAAACAGTCTGGGAAGAGCACAGGGGTGTCTCTGAGTCAACAATGACTGGTTGGCAGGGAGTTTGGGGTCTTGGTTTCTGACTTGATTTTCACTCATCTGCATAAGCTGCCTTTTATCAGAATGCTCTAGGTAGACCTTTCTCACATATGAAGCTAAACTAGTGTTCATGTTTAAGGATGACTCCAGGGGATATTTTCCATTTTAGGTTTAAAGATGATCTCAGGGCAATAGTTTCATGGGTAATGTGATTAATTTTAATCGTATATTTTGTTACGTGGCAAATAAACTTTCAGGACTCAAAACACTATTTTTATACCATGTTAATCCTTCATTGAAAGGTTTTGCAGCCCTGACTGTCCCTGGACCCAGGCAAGTGCTTCTTTGGCCTTCTTTATGTCTGCAAGTCCCCTTCTCAGGAGCATTTCAAAACTGACAGGTTGACTTGTGGTGAGAAAAGCTTGGGGTGTCACTAGCATGCTCAGTCTTCTGGGGTTTCCAAAAACAAACCAAGACCCCACAACTATAAAATCAGAAGAGCAGAAACACAGGAATCACCTCAGTGAAGGGAAAAGAATGAAGCAGGTAAATTCATCATAATATATTCTTGTCTTTGTTAAGGATTCAGGCTCACCAACTTCTGGGTTGGCTTTAACTTCTGGATGAAAACAAGCAAGGAGCAACAATGCTTATGAATGAAGTCTAAATATGTATACCCCATTTCTGAAATTGTTCCTCAATCTGAACTTTGAACCAATTCACTCCAGTTTGATTTCGCATTTCTACCCCAGATATATGGGATCAGAAGTACTATACCCAAATACCCAAGGAATTCATACGTATACAAAGACCTATAAGAATCTCCTGCAGAGCTGTTTAACATGTAGATCTGGATTCACTGTATCACTGGTTTGAAGGAGAATTCTCAGTAGGGGAGAAATCCAGAATTAACCAGTTTCAAGTCCTGTTTTAATCAAACCAAACTCACTGCCAAAATGTGTATAGATTCAGTCAAGTCTGACTCATGGAAACCTACATTAATGAGAAATCGGCTCCTGTGGAGTCCCAGACTCACTTTCCGTGGGAGTAGAAAGCCTCTTTTTTCTCCCTATTTGCTCCTGGTAGTTTTGAACTGCTGACCTTGCAGTCAATAGTTCAACACACAACCTACTATGCAACCAGGGCTCCTAACATACTAGGTTCAAGATGTCCTGCCATACACCCAACCAATGTGTTTAAGAAGAATTACATTCAGTCTGTGAAAATGAGTGTAGGGTTGACTAGGCAGAGCATTTTCTGCCCTTGTAGTTTGTAGCTATTAGTATTCAAGAATATTTATTTTATTTTATCTTGCAAAGGAAATCAGGGTTTTTTAATATGAAGTTTCTGGTAGACTCAGGAGAAAAAGAAGCTAACAAACAAAAAAGTGTTTTTCACAGTGATTAAGTTTCTCTCTGGCCACCTCACCTGTGTTTATAGATAAGGTGTTGTAATAGGATTAGCCAGGTTGTCACTGCCTCTGTCTCCTAACCTCAAACATAAGAACTCCAGCCTCTAAAAATAATTCTCCAAAATATTTCTGGAGCATCTTCCATGTACTTATGGTCATGGCATTGTCTGTAATCATTTTTGCCTTGAAAGGCAAGTTTAATTTCTAGATGCTATCAGGTCGCTATTGAGTCCTTGACATCTGGTAATCGAAGGAGACACTGCCCAGGTTTGCATCATCCTCATCATCATTGCTATGTTACAGCCAATTTTTACGCTCTGTCGATCAATCTGACGGGGTAGAGGGTTGCTCTTTATTCTGATATGATGTCCCTCTTCAGGGACTACGCTCTTCTGATAGCATGCCCAAAGTCTCACATCTAAGGAACACTCTCACAGAACTTCCCCATGACAGATCGATTCACTCTTCTGAGTAAAGCCAAACCAAACGGATGCTGTGGAGTCCATTTTGCTGCATAGTGATCCTGTCGGACGGAGCACAAGGGCCCCTCCTGGGCATCTTATGTAGGGGACAGACAGTCTCATTTACATTTAGAACTAAGTGTAAATTAAGTTTAGAAAGGGCACACTCTATGCTTCCTAATTGATTGTTGAGCCCTGCATGCACAATTGTTAAGTACTAGATTGCTCGTCAAGCGTTGATTTGACCTAACCAAAGGCTTTACACTAAGAAAAGAACTAGAAGAAGGGCAGCATTTACCCAAGGGCAGAAGGTGAAGAAAGAAGGATTGGAAACAGGAGATCCTGGAAGGAAAAGGGGTAGAGGTGCCACTTTTAGGGGATTGAAGTGGGTGAGTTAAAATAAAATGTGTTTCAGTTATTGAAGGTAAAACTAATGTTCTGCTCTATGAATCTTCAAATAAACCACTATACAAAGTCACAAGGATAGACAGGCTGAGAGAGGGAGGAAGAGGAAGTGGAGGAGCAGGAGAAGTAGAATGAAGGAAGAAAGGAGGTGATGACTTGTTTCCTTAAAGATGGCAGAGGGAAAGCCCTAGAGAGCAGTTATTTCCGCCACATGTGGTTACTATGAGTCAGAGCTGACTTAAGAGGGTCTAACCACAGCAACAACAACAACAACAACAACAACATATAATTGGTGGCGTATTTGAAATACAGGATGAAGCTGATTTAAAACAAACAACCATGTGATAGAGTTTTCATAGGAGCCTTGGTGGTAGAAGCTTTCTAAAGTGGGTTGCTAACCCTGAGGTTAGAAGTTCAAAACCACTGCTGGCTTGTTGGAGGAAAGACCAGGCTTTCTACTCCAGTGAAGAGCTGCAGTTTCTGAAACTCACTTGAACCGTTCTACCCTGTACTGTAGGGTCATGATGATTAAACATCAACTTCCTGGCAGTTAGAGTTAGTGAGCTAGCATTTTAGTGAGACCATATTTAACAGTATTTTATTGCCTTTTTATCTAATGAATTTTTTTGTGCAATACAAAGTACTTTGAATCAAATTGTCTGTTTCATTTGATTTATTTGAAACCACAGACTCCTCATACAGCAGAAAAATCTAGCTCCTGATTTTCATTTCCCAGTCCTATAATCAACTTGCCCTGCATTCTTCTTAACAAAACTGCATATGCCCAGTATTGTCCATTTCTTTCTATTTATTTTCCCATTCAAATGACAAATAAACTCAATTTACGGATAACAGACTAACACTATTTATCATTTAATTTATTAAAGGATTGATTTGCCATATTGTACTTGATCATATTACAAAATATCATAAAATATTGAGACAAAACCTTTGAAAACAAAAGTGTGCAAATGCAATGGTAGTGAAGAAAGCTGATGGTGCCCAGCTATCAAAAGATATAATGTCTGGGGTCTTAAAGGCTTGAAAGTAAACAAGTGGCCATCTAGCTCAGAAGGAACAAAGCACACATGGAAGAAGCACACCAGCGTGTGTGACCATGAGGTACAAAGGGATCAGAAATCAGGCTTCAAAGAACATACAATCATATCATTGTGTGCCCACCTTCCAGCTTTGATCACTGAAAACAAATGTATGCATAAGCAAATGTGGTGAAGAAAGCAGATGGTACCTGGCTATCAAAAGATATAGTGTCTGGGGTCTCAAAGGCTAGAAGATAAATAAACAGCCCTCTAGCTGAGATGCAGCAAAGCCTACATGGGAGAAACCCACCAGTCTGTGTGATCACCAGAGGTCTAAACTATCAAGCACCAGGCATCAAGGAACTAAAATGTTATTAGTGTAAATGAGGAGGAGTACAGGTTGGGGACCCAAAGACCATCTGTAGAAAATCAACTTCTCCTTACAGAGAGGTCACAGGGAGGAGACAAACTAGTTAGGATGCAGTGTAACAATGATGAAACATACAACTTTCTTCTATTTCTTAAAGGCTTCTTCCTTTTCCACTCTCATTCTACCTTACAAATCAGGCTAGACCCGAGGATATACACTGGCATAGAGTGGAGCCAGAAACAAGGAGTCCAGGATATATGATCCCTGCAGGACCAGTAGTGAGAGTGACAATTCCAGGAGGGTAGAAGGAAGAAGGGTAGAAAGGGGGAACAGATTAAAAGGAACTACATATAACCTCCTCCCTGGGGTTTGGACAACAGGGAAGTGGATGAAGGGAGATATCGAACAGTGTAAGATATGACAAAGTAATAATAATTTACAAATGATCAAAGGTTTATGAAGGGGGAGTGGAAAGGAAGGGGAAACAAATGAGCCAATGCCAAGGGCTTAGATAGACGGCAAATATTATGAGAATGATGAGGGCAGAGATGTTCAGATGTGCTTGACACACAATGAACTTAATGTATGCATTGTGGTAAGAGTTGTATGTGCACCCAATAAAAAGGTTTTAAACAAAGTTTTAAACATGGTGAAAATCATGAAAATGTGCTACACAGACATGAGGTACGCACATGCTATTGGGAAAAAAATGGTGCCAATAGAAATGAACAATTTATATGAAGTACAATGTCTGAAAAGCACAATAAAGTGACGTTCAATAGAAAAATGTTGAGTTTTTTCTATAGCTTCTGAAGTGTTACTTATTGGAAGTCACCCATTAATTGTGGTTCCTTTATTATCTAAATCCTCCAGACCAAACCTGAGGATATATTTAATGTGAAAGAACTGGACGGGGCACACCAGAAAAAAACAAGCAAACAAAGAACAGCCCCTGGTAGCTCAATGTCAACTCACATCAGCAGGGTTCTTTTAGCCTCTCAAGCAAAAGGGCTTCCATTACATATTTGAGAACATGGTTCTGAGTGTTCCTGACTGGTGAAGGGAAGATGAGGCATCTTCTTCAGAGTATGAAAGATTCACCTTGAGAACCTTTCCAAGCCTCACCTATGAATCTCTTCCTGTCAGACACTGAGGTTCCAAGGAAAATAAAACCAGTGGCATGCATATATGTATAAAAATGAACTTCATATCAAGAGAAAAAGAACCAGCTAGCAAAGGACAACATTTTGTTGGCAAATATTATTAGAGTTTGGTCCCCTGGGCTGAGATGTCCACTCAGAGATACCTGAGTCTTTGTGGGAAAGAGTCAAGCTAAAGGTAGGATGAGCAGGGGGAGAGGAGGAGAGACACTCAGTCCCAAATCAGCTCTCTCTGTGTCACCACTTAGCAATGCATGAGGTCTAAGAATTCTACATGCAAACTAAGCTGCCGGGGCATTCATTATAAAGATTACATCTGTCATGACTAAAAGATAAATCATATTTAATTAACAATTACTCATTTTATTTATGCCTCTTAAAAAATAGGCACATGGCATATAGTCCTCCATCTGTATATTGGCTTCACACTCCAGACTGTCCAGAACACACTTGATGGGAGATTGAAAGATCAATGAATAGCAGCTTTGAAATCTTTCAAAGGTTTCAAATTCAGAAAAGTTATTGTTTACTAATTGGAGCTTCTAAATGAAAACATTTCATAGGGAAAATCTTAAAAAAATAGAAAATATGTTCTGAAAAGAGACTCAATATGAATTCAATCCACAAAATCAATCAAATGCAATTGTCACACTTCAAAGAATCTATGACAGTAACCATCCTAATGGAGTCGTTTCTTTCTGCAACTTGCCATTCAGAACTAGATCGCTCACAAAGTAGATGCTCTTTGAATTGGGTGAAAATATGAAGCCATTTGCTTTCATAAAGATTTACAGCCTGAGAGACCCTGCCTATGGTTCCTATAAAGTGGAATTGATCCCTTGACAGTAGGTCCTTTGGAAGAAGAAAGAGGGAAGACATTGATTGCCCACATTGGGGTTCACACAACACACTTGCTTCAACACAATGTCGCCTACACAATGTTGGAGGCTTTGCAACTGCTGCAGGATGTCTTCCTTCACCTCAAGGACCCTTCCTCAGAGCAATGCCACAGTGTAGATTCTGAGGCCTAGTGGCACTCTAGTGACCCCAGAAGACTGAGTAGAACTCCCACTTTAGGTTTCTGAGACTGCAAACCTTTATGGGACTAGGAAGTTACAGAAAGTTCTCCTACTTATAATTACTTATTTATTATAACAAAAATATCTAAAGCAATATGATCACAAGTAAGAGACACAAGATTGCAAACGAGTGCATTCCCAATGTGTAGTTTTTATATTCCAAAGAGGACGCTTCCTCCTCCCTTCACCAACCAGGACACTGCTGAAGTCCTTTTGCTCGCGGCCTCTTTGAGAGGGTCTGAGGGGTCCCCTACAGCTCACTCTCGAGCATGATGCCTATTGGGAAACAAAGTTCCTGCCAAGGCAATTCGTACTCATGGAAACCCCATGGATGTCCCAGGTCTTTCTTCCAAGACATCCTTATGTGGATTCAAATCATCAGTCCTTGAGTTCAGAGCTTAACCACTGCCACAGCACAGGATCTCTTACAATTCCTGTGGCAGAATATGAAATTAGTTCATCAAATGCTTTAACGAATGGATAATTACAGCTCTGAAATGTCAGTGTCTTTCCTGAGGCGCTGTAACGCTGCGTGTGAACATAGATTAAAGGAAATTTCAGATGTCCAAAAAGAGCCACCAGGCAGTGGTTCTCTAAGTGTAAGTGCTAGACAAGTGGCATCAGCACTTCTTGGAAACAGGGACACTATTCTACTCTAACCTCACTGAATGCAAAATCGAGAGGTGAGCCAAGCAGTCTCCAACTCCTCTGTGTGACTCTGATGCAACTGGAGAATTACTGTAGCAAGGGATCAAACACTGGGGGGAAAGGAGGCAAGGAATTCTGGGGAAATAAAGTAAGGAAGGGAAACTAGACTCAGAACTAAAACGAAACTAATGCCTGAAAATTTCGGCTCTTTGCTTATTGTCTCCCTTACCATGTGAAAGCTCCTAGTTTTTTTGTTTGTTCCTTCTTTCTCATTTTTGTTCAGAATATCTATTTCTGATGAACCTAACTTAGCACTTTAGTTGAAATTTCCCTTTATGTGTAAGACCACCAAAGGATAATTTATGTTTAACAAGATCACTTTATTATGCACTAATCAGGATATGAGAACACTTAAGGAAACCTAAGTGCTTTGTTTTGTTTTTATTTTTCCCTGTAGGAAGGAACCATCGTTATTATGAGAAAACAGTACTTTATACAGATAAAATTGTCTCAGCCAACGAAATAAGGTGACAGTAAATCTACAACTGCCGAGTCCGCTCATTAGCACTCAGAGATGTGAAAGCATTTCACACTCTTTGTAACATCTCCCTTCTAATCCATGCTCTACCAACTCACATTTCTGCCTAACAGATGTGAATAAACGTGGAATTTATGTTTATGCCAGGAAGAAATTGACAGTTGGGGTGTGTCTGTGCATACATGGGTGTGTTTGTGTATGCATGTGCTGGTTAGTTAATCATATCCTAAATAAATCTATATATTGCTCTTTTCCCTCTGTATTCTACAAGATCGATGGAACATCTCCAAATTTTGTAAACTTCTGCTTAGTATCATTCTCAGAAAACACAAGAGTCAGGGTGGAACATTTTCCATAGATTCTTGAAAAAATTGTAATGAAATCCCCCATAATCAACTTGTAGGACACGTGTCATGTCAGAAGTCATAAATAACATTCCTTGATCCTATGTCCCACATATCACCCTGCTTGTCTTTTGCATAAATGTATGTCTATGCTGCTGTCAACAGCCACTCTTAGGCTACATTCTCTCTGGAATAATTTCAACATTCGTCATCTCTCTGAGAAAATGACGAATACAATTCTGACCTAAAGCCAACATCGATGACTTAGGTGGGAAGAATCTATTTGATCTCACGTTTAAAGTAGTATTCTTTATTTTTCAGCAACAGAGCTCAAACAAAATCTGAATAGACACATTTTAAGTAAACAAAAGAGAGTCTAATTATATTTATTTCAGGCTCTGAAATAGCAGCCAGATATTTTCTTTACATTGTAAGTGTTACAATGGGTGTAGTACTTTTAATAATAGCTTTATTTTTTTCTCAAAGGCTGCTTCTTTTCTCTCTCCTAAGACAGATGACTGATCTTTGAATGAAATGTTTCTCTTTTGTCATTTGTTGCTGCTAGATATTGACAAGCTCCAACGCAGAACGGTCCTGGGTGCCACAAAACAAAACACTGCCCAGCCCAGTGCCATCCTCCATTGTTCTTAAATTGGAGCCCCTTCATACAGCAACGGTTTCAGTACACCTTGGTGAAAGTGTTCTTCTTTTTTTGCTGCCTGCTATTTTACCCAGCAAGGTACCCTTTTCCCAGAACCGTCTCTCCTGACAACACATCCAAAGTACACAAGATAAAATCTCACCATTCATGCTTCCCAGGAGAACTCTGGCGGTATTTCCTCTAAGATAGATTTTTTTTGTGTGTCAACTCAGTTACTTTCAATATTTTTGTCCTCTCTATTAACTCAAATGCATGGATCTTTCTTTGGTCTTTCTTAGTCAACGTCTAACTTTCCCGTAAATAAGAGGAGACTGAAAATACCATGGCTTCGATGAGGCTAACATCGGACTACAATTTAACATCTGAACTTTTTAACACTTTGCAGAGGTCTTGTGTAGCAGATGTATCCAATGCGAATTGTCACTTATCATATGATACTTTAATGATTTTTGTAAGTGCCCACACTTTCCCCCCCTTTAATCCAGCTCACTGTTTGATGGTCGGGAGAGTGTTGGCATTGACTTGGAATTCATTTATAGGGAAAGTGGGGCCTAAAAAGATTCGTTAACTGTCTCCACCCAAGACATCCTGGGTCCGCCCTGCCCACCAAGAATGTTATTGTAGTGATGATGTTTTCTATTACCGCACTGATTATTTAGAAGTAAGAGTCTTCAAGCAACAGAAGACTCAGGAAAATAACACATTTTCGAATTCTGTTTCATATTATAGCATTTTACTTTCTGAATTGTTATTCACTCATCTATAATATGGTATCAATAAAAGACCCAGAAATCTTGCAGCTGTGGTTTGAGGTAGACCACATTCTTGCCAGATACCAATGAATTTTCATATTTTCAATGTAGTAAATTATGGAGTATGAATCTGCTAGGCACAGGCTGTCTCACATCCACCAAAAAAAAAAAAAAGAGATCTTTTTTGACGGGTCTGGATAAAAACAAGATGGGGGAATACATTGATAGGATTCACTCATAAGTGATTGTTAGCAGAGTTCATCATGACGGTGGTAGGAATGAACCTTCTTTGACACAGGAAGGGAGCATTTCCTTATCCGCAAGTGAGAAGAGTCATGGAGCTTGTCTCTTGGTTTGGGAAACCTCTATGCACTGAAACTCCTTGATCCAGAACACCAACTGTGATACCAGAGGAGCAACAGAGCAGGGCAGAGGAAAGCTACAAGGGGCAGTGAGCAGAGCCAAGACCTAGAGCATGCAGCAGAGGGCGGAACTACCCAACTCACAGACCAAGCGAAGCAGAGGGCCTTCTGGGAGGAGGCCTGTCTAGCCACTTTGTTTTTTTTGGACAGAGTGAGGGTTAATAAGTCAAGAATCAAAAGCCAAGTACATTTGCTCTTAGACTTTGGGAAGAATAGAATGCCTGTGGGGTGTTTATTTACAGCTCTAAAAAGAAAAGTTGTACGTCTGTTGCCTAAGCAGGCCAGACAGAAGTCAGGCCAAGCACCTGACAGCCAGAGAGAGGTTAGCCAGTGGGAGAGGTAGAGAAAAGACTGTCCTGAACCAATCAAGGGTGTTCATGTCTAAATTATAACCTAATACTCCAAACTCAAAAACTCAATCCAACCCAGTCAGAGCAGACTCAGTGGGACCCCTGTGGGGTTCCTCAGACTATAACTGTTGAGAGGAGTTGAAAGCCCAGCCTCTCTCGAGTGGAGGTGCTGGTGGCTTCACAATGTTAATCATGTGTGTCACCACACACAGTTCAGTGTGTAACCACTGCAGCTACAGGGCTCCTCCCCTGAGCCTCACTACTTACTCGTCATGGACATGGAATTGATTCTGACTCCAATCAACTCCCTGGGGCAGAGTAGAACTGCTGTTGATTTCTGACACTGTGAATTTTGCAGTGTGAAGCCTCATCTAAACTGTGGATCAATCATATTCAAATTATAAAATTAGTACTTCGAATCAATCTTATTCAAAAATAAAATTAGTACTAAGTGCTGTACTCACAAAATTTAATGAACAACTTATGATCATATATAAATCTATGATGTGAGTTCAAAAAGCTCCTGGAAAATGGATTTAAAATAATACATCCCTAAAGTTTTGGAGGTTTCTTTGTGTATGAGTGTGGTGTATGTATAAATATATGTATATATAAATTGTGGTAGTTACATAAGCTGGTGTCAACTTGAGACTTTTAAGAGTGAAGGAGTGGAGGATAGCCTGTCAATCAGGTCACAGCTTGATGATCTCATTTGGAGCCTCAAGGAGATAACTATCTCATTGGAGACCAGAGAATCTCTTTGCTGGAAAATCCCATTGTTAAGCCACATGGAGACCCCTGAGGGAGCCAGAGCCCTGGACCTGGAGAAGCCACATGCAGACCCATGCCAGTACTGAGATACTTACATTGCCACTGGATCCACAAGACTTTTCACCCAGGACCTGTGATCTTCCTACATTCAGCGTCATTGAATGCGTTCTTTAGTCTGAAGAGGATATTTTAGACTGGTATTGTACATATAGGCTAATATCAAAGTTATGCACTTAATTTGGAATGGACTGGGATGTTTTCTTAATATATAATTACTCCTTTATATAAAGCTCTTTTATATACATATGAATGTCTATTAATTTGTTTCTCCAGTCAACCCGGGCTACCACATAAATCAAATGGATCATACTGTGAAAGATGTTATCTTCTTGGGAAACCAAAATACATATATATTTATCAATATATGGAAAAGTCCGATTGGCATATTGCATTACACACTGAGCTGCCAACTGCAGAGTAAGCAGTTTGAAATTACCAGCCTTTCTGTTGGAGAAAGACTGACCACTATGCTCCTGGGAAGACTTAACACCTAAGAAACCTGTAGGGGAAATTCAACTCCATCCAATAGAAGTTTTTATAAGTTAAAATCAACTCTGTGTGTGTAGGGTGGTCATTACAAAAATGACATGACAGCCATGCCTGACCTCCTCTGGTTACATAAGAGAAATAGAATCCAACTGCACACAAACCCAATGTCAACTATCGCAAGTCAGAGTTCAGATGTGCATCATCTCTTCCTCCTCCTCTGACCCTATTCTGACATCTACCATTCCTTCCATGACATTTGATTTTTCTGCTTGATTTGGCAATTCATTGCAATGGCCACACTGACATCAGAAAAACCCATAGATTAAGAGACTTTACTAGATAATCACTCCAGAGAGAGGCATTGGTCCACAACGACACGTCTCTTCTTTGAGAAGCCAGGATTTTCTCCGTGGTCCACAGGCTCTCAGTGACATGGTCTCTTGACCTCTGCTTCTGTGACCACTGTACCACACTATCTTACAATTTCAGTGAACCAGTTACTGTTACTTCAGACAGGGCTCTCAAATATCCCCCAATGGTGTCTCTTTCTTAATGGTTCTTGGAATTTTCTCTCTTCTTACTTCTGAGATAGCTCTCTTTTATGGATATATGATGTTTGTCTTTTTGCAGACAATACTCGAAGGAAAGTAAAAGTAGTAACTTGATTCATACACTCTAGTAAAGAGGAAACTTAGTGTCTGAAGGGTTTATTTATCTTGGTTTTCATACATCTAATCTTAATTATACAAATGAATATTCTGAGATCTAACAAGATTAATGAGCTCAAACCAAGATCATACTAGTAGGTGGAAGAATTATTAAAGAACTAGAGTGTCATAGGTAGTTTATTGTGCCAACCTGGCCAATAGAAAAATGTTGGACTAATAAGGTTGCAGTTTGATTGGAGGAAAAACAGATAAATGGCATGGCAAGCTTTCTCTCTCTCTCTCTCTCTCTTTCTCTCTCTCTCTCTCTCTCTCTCTCTCTCTCTCTCTCTCTCTCGCTTTCTGATGGTTGGACCAAGCCACTGCTGCTTTGACTAGTTCTCTGCCTTAACTTGTGAGCTACACTTCTGTGGATCATGTCACTAAACTTGAAGTTCCTTTGAGACCTACTTCACCATAATGCCAGTATGTGCCTCACTTGAGGCTTCTGGTGTACATCCCTTGAGCGTGGTGCTCTCAACTCCTGTCATCTTGATTGCTTGAGTTCGACATCCCATCCGGTTCGCTTCACTAAGCTCCTGAGCTGTTGTCTGTTGGTGACCTGCTCTGCTGTTTGCTGCCTGTGCCTAAAGTGCCTGCCTTGCATTCCTGAAGACTTGGCTGTCTGCTTCCTTGACCTTAAAACCAGCAGCCCTTGTGAGTTGACAGACTTCCAGTATATTAACTGTTTCATGGAAGTGAGTTGAACAGAAACTTCTGTACTGTATATATCTATCATTGTGTGTGTGTGTGTGTGTGTGTAATCCTAAGTGCCCTGACTATGCTTCTCTAGAGAACTCTCTCTAACACAATCGGTAGTGATTCTAGAGAAACAAAATAATAATTATGGTCTTCTCAAATGGCTCAACAACCTCTAATATTATCTCTGATAAAATTATCTCTATCTCTAAAGACATGGATAAATCTGCCATTACTACTAGAGAGGGTCATGTTAGTCCAAGGTATGAATATTCAAAGCTAATATCCTCCGTATCACCACCAATATATGAAGTGATAGTGAGAGGACAGTCTTTGGGTGATCATGTGTTTGATATTTCCCAGAAGTTTTGTTAAGGGAAACATAGGGAAGCTGGTTTGCTTGTCCCCCTTACAATAGAAAATGTGATTAAGAGAATATAATCAATGTTGCTAAATTGTACACATGGAAGCAGTTGGATTGGTGAGTATTTTGTTATATATATATATGCATATGTATGTATCCAATAATAAAAACAGAAATCAAGTTTAAAGAAAATATTAAAGTGTGGGCTTCAGAATATTATCATACATATAAGAAAATGACAATTTAAAAATTAGGTGGATAATTTTGAAGTGATCTTACTCTAACATATTAGAAAAAGGAAGATAAACAGATGCATTATAATAATTTCTTAATATATTTGAAAGATAAAATATAAATACTTGTCTCTTACTCCTAATATAATACAATATCTGAAGCCATTCTTATATCTATGAGTCAATATACATTATATAAAATTTAACATACCCTCAATGGAAGATTTTTAAAATATTTGCTTATTAGTCTTTAAGGAAGGGTGTTATTCATCCAATCTATGAAAATCACTTCTAGCCAGATTTCCTTTTGCATGTAACATGTATCTATATATAGTTCATTAAAACATTTCTGTTAAAAAGATAACTCATATTTTAAAAGTTTTCAGATCAAGACTCTAAGGAAACAAAACTATGGAGAAAAGGGTAAACATATCCTTTTGTCAGTAGATATGAGTTGCCAAGCATAAGGTTTTATTTTTAAACATTGTTACTGAGGTCTGGACCTACTAGCAAAATATCTGACCTCATTCTTAGATTTATATCTATGTTTTCTGGTTTTCTAATCCCAGGATGATATTTTCCTCAAAGTTTGTATAGACCATGCCAATCATTCTTCCATATAGCCAGTTTTATCATTTTCTTTCCTTTCCCTTTTTACTTTACATCACAGAACTTTGTGCCACAAAATGAACTTCAGTTTCAGGAGGAAATTTGTGGTTTTCCACAAGAAGAACAACATCAGCAACAACAAAATGCTGTAGTATCCTTTCTTTCTCGATTGTAAATACTATAATAAATTCCGCCCACCCTCACCCTGTATCTCTTCAATGAGCTATTTCTTTTCCTAACTGCCACAATCCATCTACCAGTTCATACCATGCCGGTTTGTTTGTTGGTGTGATGCTGGAAGCTATGTGACTAGCATTTGAAATGCCAGAGGAATCATGCCAGGTGACTGGTTTCAGTGGGAGGCTAACTCAAAGACAGACTAGGAAGAAAAAGCTGGTGGTCTACATCAGAGAACTCGCCAATGAGCCATGACCTTGAGTCACAGCCACATATTGTCAAATATGATGCTGGAAAATACCATCCTAAATAGAAGGTACTCAAAATGCACAGTACTTGAAATAGACTTGCGCATGCCAGTGGTTGTGAAGATGGCACAGGACAGAGTGTGCTGCCCTTCATATACCAAGAGCCATGAAGTCCATTCTGACTTATGATCACCTCACTCATTGCAGTAGAACCCAATGCTTCCAAGTCCCAATGCAACACGTTGTTGATTTCTTAACTGCTCATTCCATGTGAATTGATTGTGGAACCAAATAAGTTTAAATCCTGCAGCACCTTGATACCTCCCCCCCATTTATTTATTTGGCTTTTTTTCCTTTTAAGTGGAGATGACAACTAGCTGGGGAGTAGTTGTTGATATGAAGAATAATAGCATTTTTTTTAAAATGGGCTAGTTGGAACATTTTTCTAAAAGAAGTATTTTTTAAAATAATGAAGACCATGGTCTTTGATTGTTATTAGTAATTGTTTTAGTTCCAATTTACTTTCTGAGAGTAAGACAGTGTTACGGGTATATCATAGCCATTAATGAGACCCCTCCAATCCCAATGCCATTTCTCAGATTATTTGCATAGCATGTAGATTGAATAAAGCTCTGACATGCACCTTTCCTGATTTTAAACCACCCAATATGAATTTAGTGTATGTCCAGGTTCCAAGTAATCACTAATAACTATTATTGTATGATGATTGTTTTTCTTTTCTTTTCTTTTCTTGCATAGGTGAGTAAGTGCATCAGGTGCTCCTAGTTTTCCAGCACTTTAAAGATGTGCTTTAAATTTTTAGCTCTGTGCAGCAGATTTATTCAGTGCAGTGCCTCAGTGGATCTTGTACTGCTGCATTCATGAGCACTGATTGTGGATCCAAATGAGATGAAACTTTCACAACTTTAAAGCATGCTCATGGACAAAAGATGACCTCCTGTCCAAGTTGTCAGTATCTTCATCTTGTGTCTATTAACATGTTCAGTTTTGCAACTTGTGTGCTTTTTCTTCAGTTCTTTCAACATGAGGAATGTCAACTGGGCTTTTACATTTGCTTTTGTGTGGAATACTTTCCTTTGTTCTTTAGAACTTCCCTTCAGCTTGTAGATTACTTCATGTAGTTTCTTTCATTTCTTTTCCCACTCACTAAAGCAAATATGCCTTCAAAAGCAAGCTTCTTTCCTGTCTTTTGAATGACCACTCCCTTTGTTCACAGATTGTGTCCTTGATATCAACAACACTTTGGTTGATAATCATTAGTGTTTGTCACATCATTTTTCTTTCTCGATACGATCTCTAAATTCAAGTGGCAGTCACGAAATTTAATTTTCTGCAACTTCAGCTTGAAGCTACCTGTGAACCCTTGATGGTCTGTTCCACAGCAAGTGTTCGACCTTTTGCTGCTGAAAATATTAAGTTCCTCACTCGTTTCCTTGGATGGCTGTCGTCTCCTGACTTCTATGTAATCCTTCTAGCAAGGCCTGCATTTATAGTCATCATTGTGTTCCTGAAATAATTATTTCTTATGAATAAGTTATTGGTCCTGCAGAATTCTATCATTCAACATCCATCCATATTTTTCAACTACTAGTCTTTTTTCTTTATATTCAAATTTTATATTCCAATTGCCAATAACTATCAATTCATCTTCGTACCATTTTTACAAATTCCAGGTTACAGAATTACATCTTTGTTAGTAGTTATTAATGTATAACATTGAATAATAATCATAATAATTGATCCTCAGAGGATGTATATGGAAATTATCATATCACTAACCATGTAATCCTTCAGAATATATCTTTAAATAATATTTTTGCAGATGTATGTGATGCTGTTCCTCTTTAATTAGACAATTCTTAGATAGAACAAAATAGAATTGTCTGATTCAAATGACCAAAATTAGATCACTCACTGATTCCTAGATATTGACTTCCAAACAGTCCATTTCATTGTGATGATCTCCAGGATTGATCTTGTTGTGATGACTTTTTTCGTTTTGCTTAGGCTACTAATAGATGTTTGTATCTGCATCTTCTCCATGTGAGTTGTACCACATGAGCAAATGATGTATCCTAAAGCTTCACCTAGTCCATGGTTTCACAAAGTGGGTACCACCGCCCCCTGGTAGTGTGTGGAATGATCTAAGAGCACATACCTACACTTTATCCTGCATTCTGGGCTGGAGTCCAAAAGGTTTTCATTGCTAGGGAGGTCATAAGGATTTTTTATAAGAGGACAGTAGACCATATAATTTTGAGAACCTCTGATCTAGTCCATGTCATTAAGATCAACACTACTTCACAGAAGCAGTTCTTCCTTCCAGAGTCATGGTTTGAGTGTCTTTTAACCTGAGGATCTCATCTTTTGGTACTGGATCAGACGTTATTTCACTGGTACACAAAAGATTTTCTTTATTCCCAGGAGTGGATAATCAGAACCTTCTTGCTCAAATATCTTAATCTGGAGGGTTTGTTCGAATCTGTTCACTTTGATCGCTTCTCAACCTTTTGGCTAAGATCAATTTTGGCATTTGTTCACTTTGAAAGAAACTGGATGTAAACCATGAGTGGCCTCTGTAGATGGCACACTCTTGCTTGCTGAAAGTGAGAAGGGCTTGAAGTCCTTGCTGATGAAGATCAACGATTACAGTTTTCAGTATAGAATATGACTCAATATCAAGAAAAATAAAATTCTCACAGCTGGACTAATAGTCAATATCATGATAGATGGAAAAAATATTGAAGCTGTCCAGGGTTCCCCTTGCTTGGATCCACAATCAACGGTCATTGTAGCAGCAGTCAAGACATCAAAAGACATGTATCACTGGGTAAATCTGCTTGACAAGACCTCTTTAAAGTATTGAAAAGACAGAATGTCACTTTGAAGACTATGGAATGCCTGACCCGAGTCATGGTATGTTCACTTTCATCACATGACTATAAAAGTTGGACATTGAATATGGAAGATCCAAGAAGAATTGGCACACTTGAATTGTGGTGCTCGAGAAGTACCATGGACGGCTACCATACTAACCTGTCTGTTTCAGAAGTGTTTTCAGAATGCTCCTTAGAGGCAAGGATGCAGAAACTTCATCTTACATACTTTGGACATGTTGTCATGTGAGACCAGTACCCGGAGCAGGACATCATGCATGATAAAGTGGAGAGACAGGGGGAAAGATAAGTTCATCTATGACATGTGTTGACACTGACTGCAAAGACGGGCTCAGGTCATGGGAACAATTGTGTGAGAAAGTGTCTCTTTCTGCTGTGATACAGGGTCGCTAGAGGCAGAACCGCCTTCATGGCACATAGCAAAAACCGCAACCAGCTACTCAGTGGGAGCAAGACCAAGCGTTCTATTCCCATAAAGGATTACAGTGTCTAAACCCACAGGCACCTTCTGTTCCACAGTGTTGCATGAGTTAGAATCAGCTTGTTGATCATAAACTTTGATTTATATATGCTATCTAAAATCCTTCTCTGAAACTATGTTTAGATGTCTACTCTTATCTTCAGAGGTAAAAATGGCATTCAATTAGAATACGTGGTGACTTTTACCAAGATTTCTAGGTTTTAAGTAATGGAGACCAGACTTCAACTTCAAATTACTCAGACACTGAAATTGTTTCTGCAATCCTATTTATAAAAAAAGAAATTATGTTATATATAGAATGCTTCAAGGATCTTATCATTATAATAATGACTAAGATAGTACACAATCTCAAATATTCAAGAAGCAGTAAGGAAAATAATAAATAAGTTCCTTCATGTGGACAAGCTAAATTATCAAGTTCATAAATGATCTAATATTTTTTTAATCAGATCATGGCTCAAATAAGCATCTCTTTCTCAGTTTTTCAAGTTGTGAATAGAAAAACAACTTGATGTGAAACTTCATCATGCATCATTAAATTCCATTATGTATTTAATTAAGATATTCAGACAACTATGTATCTATATGTGAAATTAACCTAGTAGATTATTACTAATAACCCAAATTATTAACTTCCCTCTCCACTAGCCTGCATCACACAGCACATTATAAATTAACTTTCACTTATTGTTTTAAATATTTCTCTCTCTATTTTTTAGAACTCGGCTTATATAATTGTAAAAACTATTTAAGAAGGGCTCATTTAAACTTTTCAAAGCATACCAGGATAATTTCAATGTAGTATTTTTTTATTCAATTTGTGGCACTTAACACCCTTCCAAGTTAAGCCTCCTATGGTGTCTTAATTGTAAAAAAAAAATAGTGTTCTTCTATAACATTTGTCACAAATTACTTTCCGTAAAATAATTATCATTTACATAAAAATATGTTAAAATGTTACAAGGAAAGTTGAGTTTATATAAAAATTAATGTGCAGTTGTCTAAAGTAATATAGCTCATCGTGTATAGAAACTGATGTTACAAAAACATATGAAAAAAGGATTCTGTATTCCAAACAACTGGAAACTATGTAAATCATCCTCAGCATTCAGCAACTTTATTATATTGTCTCCCTCTACATGTGTTTTTCTGTCACTCTTTTTTCTGCTTGGGTTTTGTGTTAAATTTCTATTGCTAACATAACTAAGTACCATAATGTTTGTGACAAAAAGCAGGTTTATACAAATTTGTATGTAGCAAATTCTTTAAGCTTTGCTGGTTTCTCAGATACATGTCCCTCAAGCTGACCTTAAGCCATTCAAGGCCAGGTTCTTGATTGAAGCCTCCATGATAGAATCCATTTCTAGGGTCATTTTGTTATTTTTTTGGGGGAAAAACATTTAGTTAAATCGATAGAGCAGAGGGGACTGTTTACTTGGTGTTTGTCTACCAGGCGTCATTCTCAGCTTCTAAAATTGCTCACATTCTTGGCTCATGTTTTCTCTCAACCATCTTTAAATCTATCAAAAGGAGATCAAATCATTCTAACACTTAATGTGTTCTTCACTCTCACTCTTCTGCTGTATAATTTCTCCAACGTTTAGAAGAGACAGATCCCCACCCCCTGTTTATCGACTAACAGGATTAGATTGGACTGGTATTTGAATGGTGTTGAAGTATCAAACATGATATTTAATAACAAGTATGCCTATTTTGCATTTAGTATAAAAATGAGAGTGCATACGTGGTAAGATAAGGATGCAAGCAGAGAAACAGAAAAACCCAAAAAGTATCTAATAGAAATGCTTTTTAATTTTTTTAAAAAAGACCATAAATGTGAGAATATCTTCTATGGACTCATCAGTAGATCATTAATTGGAGAATGAATAAGTAAATCTTAAGATAAGTTCATATAAATAATAGCAAGCAATACACAAAAAAGAGGAAAAAAAACTAAGAAACACATATGGCATCAAAATCACAGGTGAAATATATGTGCAGAAGGTAGTTGACACACGTGGAGAGAAAATGGCTAATATGTTCTCATAGTTTGGAAACTATGAACAAATAACACCCACAATATCAAAATTATAGCAAATTTCCCCATGCTCTACACCATAAAATCTGTGAGTAGGTTGCAATATAAGACAAAATAAAATCTGAAGATGTCCTTTAAATTATGGAGATTACCCAGAATAGTGATTGTTATTTAAAAGTTTCTGACAGTAGAACTATCTCAACAATTCAATTTTATGTATATTGTTTAATTTAGTTCTTGAAAATAAGATTTCCCTAGCTTCTTTGACATTTTGCTTCCTCTGTGCTGGACATCATGTGAAACAAGTCAGAAAAGAAAAGACTGAGTTAACTGTACATGTGATTGGAAATAGATTCATCTCTTTAATCTTCTGGACTTTAGTTCAGGGTATGTGTCAATGTATTCATTGATATTACATTAAGCAAATCTGTTGCACAGAACTTCTTTAAAATGCCAAAGAATGGCAATGTCAGTTTGAGGACTAAGGAGAATTTGATCCAAGCCATCGCATCTGAATCATCTAAGTTACATGTGAAAGTTGCATAATGAATAAGAAAGGTAGTGGTAGAATAATGACATTTGAATTATGGTATTAAAGGACATTCAAAGTATTAGAATCTGCCAGGAGAATAAACAAAGATATCTTAAAGGAAATAAAGCAAGAATATTCCTGAGAAGTAAAGAGAGTAATAATCCATCTAACTTAGTTGGGGCATGTTGTCAGCAGAAATGAGTCCCTGTAAAAAGCCATCATGGTTGCTAAAGCAGAGGGGCAACAGAAAAGAGGAGGACCTTTGATAGCATGGGGTGATGCTATAATAATGGGCTTAAACATAAACACAATTTTAAGGATTAATTCATGTTTTCTTCTGTTGTACATAGGATCATTATGAGTAAGGACCAAAACATTGGGACCTAGTAATGAAAAAAAGATCCCACAATTATGTTGATTTGAGTTTTGTTGTTGTGTGTGATTACCTTTTTATGATGAACCCCTGGTTTTGAATTCCTTAAGAAGTCATGTAGTGTACTGCCAGAGTTACCATTCCCTGTCATTCTACCATCTCTGTAGGCTGAAACACCAACCATCATAGTACTTTATTTATCTGTCTCTTACCCAGAGGTGGGTTACTGTTGCTAATATTTTATAGTTATGATTGCAACAAGGACGGGGCATTTCTTTGTTTTTAGCTTTTATGACTGGGTATAAAGACGGCAAATGAACTTTCTTATTCCCCTTCACCTTTGCAATCAATCTTTTCTTTGTCTATGTTGTTGCTCTGGCCTCTCAGTCAGTCATAGTAGGACCTTTATTGGATATAGACATTGGACTCTGGGGACATAGTTTGTTTTTGCTTCTCTTCAAGGAAGAAGGTTTCTGCTTTTTATCTTTCACATAAGCAGTGATTATATTTTTCCATTATGAATCTATAAATATTCCCTGTCCTCTCTTCAGAGGCAAAATAATTGATTAAGTTTATCTTACAAAAGAATTATTGTACCAAAAAGAAATGATAGGCATGCAACCATTTCAAAAAGTAGCATATGATCAAGAACTGAAAGAAGTGCAAGGTGTACTGGAGATATTAATGTAAAACTATGCTTCAGAAATATACAAGCCAATTGACATGTTCTGACAAGCAGATGAAGCAATAAATTTATGCCAATGAATTTAGAAGATAAATTTCTAGCCAAACAATTGAGAGAAATCCATATTTATGCCCATTCCAACGAATGTGACAGAATAAAATGAGGAAATTATAGAACTTCCGATGGGATTGACTACAAGCAGAGACTACCAGAAAAATGATCACTTGTGTTTTATTGACTATGCAAAGATAACTGACCATGTGGATCATAATAAGCTATGAATTACATTGAGATGATGGAAATTCCAGGAAACTTAATTGTGCTTGTAGGAAACTTGTACACAAACCAACAAGCAATTGTTCAAACAAAACAAAGGAAGAGAACTTATTTAACATCACGAAGGGTATGCATCAGGGTTTTAATTTTTCACCAAATGTATTCAGTCTGTGTGCAGAGTAAAAAATATGAGAAATTGTACGATATGAAGAAGAATGCTCTATCAATAGTAGAGGAAGGCTTATTAAGCACCTGTGATACGTAGATGGCACAAACTGCCTGGATTGGAGTGAGGAAGGCTGAAAACAGTTCATGATGAAGACGAATTGCTAAAGCCCTCGCTATAGAGTACAACTCATTGTAAATCAAACAAAAATCCATTAAACTGGGTCATGGCATCATGATAAACAGAGAAAAGATTGAAGTGATCAAGATTTACATATTGCTTAGATCCACAATGTAGGCTCACAGGAACAGCAGCGAACAAATCAAGTAGTGTACTGCTTTGGGCAAATCTTCTGTCTGAGATCTCTTTCATCTGTGGAAAAGCAAACATGTTCTTTTGAGAACTCTGGCAAGCCTGATCTGAGCCCCTGGTATTGTCAGCCACCTCAGATGTATGTAAAAGTTAGATAGTGAATAATGGAGGCTGAGGAATTGATGAAGGTGAATGATGGTGGTGTTGAAGCATAGTGGAAGGAGGCTTTTACAGATTGCAAGAGAAAGAAAAAAGACACCTGTTTTCAAAGAAATCTGGCCAGAATATACTTTAGAATTGTGGATGAAGAGACTTTGTCTCATGTACTTTTGACCTGTTATCAGAAGAGACCAGTCCCAGGAAAAAGAGCATCTTGCTAAGTAAACTGAAAGTTCAGCACCAAAGGGGAAGATACTCAATAAAGCCAATGGGCATATTGGGTGCAAAGTTGGCCTGAAACACAGGGGTGGTTGGGAGGATAGAGGACAGCGCTTCATTTTGTCGGCCTGTAGACTATGAGCAGGATCGGTCTTGACCGCACCTGAGATCTATGCTGGCACATACATCATTCATTTTAGCTTCAATCATGTGCGTAAAAGAATTTATTCTTACCTTATAGTGTAAGTCATCTTATTGACTAAAAGAACATTCTAGTCAGTGTGAGAACATATAGAATTGTCCTCAACCAACTCTGCCTGGACCATTTACTGATCTGTTCTACAAAGGCATCCATCTGAAAAAGAACTTATGTTGGGTACAAGCTCTTCTTTTGTCTGGTGATTACAAATATTCCAAACTGACATAACGTTCCACATTTAGCTTTTAAGAGTTCATTAAAATCTGTAGTGCTTTCTTCGTTTACATTTGATTGCAGCACACTATTTCTTTGCAAATTGTGAAACATCTGTGCTGCAGACGATTGTCCCTGCTTGGAAATTTAGTTTAGGCCACTGCTTTGTGATATCTTCTCTCTCATGAATTCAAGATCAGTATGGTTTTGTAGATTATTAATATTTTCTCAATATTATTAAAATGATATTTCCTTGTAACATTTTATAACCTAAGTGGAAACGAAGCCTCTAATTTTGTTTAAACAAACCACAAAAGAATTAAAATCTATCACTAAAGTGATATGCCACATTACTTCAGTTGGATGGATTAATTCCTACTTTGACAACCCCAAAACTGAAATTAAAGGATGATACTCGAGTCATAGAATCGTAAATGGAATTCTCCACCTGTCTACTTTGCTCTCAAAGCAAATGTCTCACTCTAACCTTTCGAGTTCATCCTGAGGCAGGTCTGACCTGCTTTATTGAAAGATCTGAAATGTATTATTGAAAGTAAAGTTGACACAAAAATTACCTCAATCTTAACAGTAATTGCACTTGTGAAATCAACACAGATTTGAACGCCAAATAGCCAGACAGTAATATAAGAACAATAGAATTGTAATTAGTCATAAAATAATTGTTTATATCATACAAGCCTACATTTATAATAAATTACTCCCTACATTGGAAACATGTCATCAAATGTAAGAGTTAACATCTATTTATAAATCAGCTGGATCTTATACTAGATCATCCACTTTGTACCAAGAGGAGACTTAAGAATAATACTGATTAGAGAAATTTAGGAAACCACGGTGCAAAGTGGCAATCGAATAGTGCGTGCCACCTCTTCCACGGTGTCAGAGAATGTCTATCAGCAGACAGTGTTGGGGACTTTGTGTTATGATTACAGACCCCCTCTAGTGCTTTCTAATTACAATCCTTTAAAGATAACTTCTCCTCATCACTAAAACATATTCTGATGATTCCTTTCATCGTCAGAATTTTTTTTCCTTTAGGGTAAAGCTTGAATTGTAATTAAGTAGGAAAAGCATTTTCATTGAGAGACTCTTTAAGATTCCTCCAAACCTAATTAGGACAAATCATTGAATAGATATACTACTTAAAATTTCAGACATGAATACTTTATAGGTTTATTTTTGCCTGGAATGTATATTGCAATTAATGCATAAGATCTAAGTAGAAGGAACTGAGCATTGTCTAATCAGCTTTCTGAATAACGTGACTAGTAACATCAGTCTGAGAAATTGACATGTATATGCTTTCTTAGTAGTTATAGTCTCGTTCATTTGTTCCACCATGACAAAATAATCTTCTGATGAACTAATGTTAATGTTAGTGTTCATAAAACTTTTATTTTCTTATTATCATTTCTTTCTGCAGGATGTGAAGTAATACACAAAAGGAAGATGACTTTGTCAATTGAATTTCTACTCATTAAAAAAAGAGTCTTAGCTGAAGTGCCATAGTTCATTTTTAAGGAAAATTTACATAACAGCACCATAAATGTATTCAGAAATTACAATCTTCATAATAGTTTAATTCTGAATGATAAAATTATATTAAAATCTATGTATTCTATTGAATCTCAATGCTTTATAAAGAATGTGAATATTTTATTTCTTATTGAAATGCACGTAGAAGAAATAAGGATGGTTGAATTCACTGCAATTTATACTTCAAAACAGAATTCATTTTTATTCCTATATTTGAGAAATACATTTTAAAAATTTACAGGTACTTTAAGTTATCCTGAAGTTCGAAATATACTTCAGCTATAAATGAAAACATCCATGGGAATACTTTCCAGTGGATGAAGTTCACTAAGCACAGCTATCTTTGGTTTCCATAGAGTGAAGTGTTGTTTAAGGATGTGGAAAAAGCTATTATGGTTTTACTTTTAGCAAAAGATTTGTGATACATAAAAATTGCACCTGCTAAATGTTATATCACTCTCAACACATTAGATATGAATAAATCACTGTAATCAACTCCTGCATTTTATTTAAGCAAATAATGCAGTCACATACATGTCTTACTCTGTAATTTGGTTGATAAGAGGAATTAAATTATATATTATCTACTATTCATTGATGGTGCTTGATATGTTCCATGTAGTGGTATAGCATAAGAGAGTTTTATACTGAGTTAGAAATCATTGGTTATCTTGACGGTAGTATGAGCATTCTATTCCATCATCAGTCACTATGCCACAAAGCTTTTAAGACTGCCAGGGTAGATCTGGTGTGGTTGGAGATAAAGATTTTTAGAGAATGAAATTAGTTGGGGCTTGCATCAAGTCAACTGTCAAATTCATGGAAAATTCATTATCACATAAAACTTTCAAAACAGATATAAGTATATTAATTACTTTGTACAGGTTTTTGTAGGTTAAAATCTCACTAGCAACCCTCCACAGAATTCTTTGGAATCCTATGCCTAATGTACCCATTGAAAAGTCAGAAACTTTTAATTCAAGAGTTCAGAGGCTTGAGATAATTGAATTTTGTACCAAACATAGGGGAGCAGAGACTATATTTAAATGTTCAATGCCACTGAAATTGTTGTGTTATTTCAAATACTTGCCCTGATTTTTCCCTCATTATTGGCCATATAACAAGCCTGCTTATGGAGGCTTATGCCCTTATGAAATCAGTATATTTAAATATGGTTTCACAATTGACTTTATTCTTGAATATTCTAAGAACAAAGAATCCTTAACCCCCTTATGTTTTACTGCTGTATTTTTGTTGTTTTAATATTCCTGACACACTCCTTTTCTAATGCAGTTCAGCACAGTTTTCCAGGGTATATTTCCCAAAGACAAACTTTCCTGGTTTGAGATCATGGAAAGATAATTTAGGAAAATATCATGGGAATGTAGTCTTAATTCATTGTTTATAGGCCTAGGCCGTATGAATTAACCTGTTACAATACTTTATCACGTCTACATGCAGCAAGTTGCAGAAATTTGTGGTCTGAAAAGCTAGGGAGCGGCTTTAGTCCTCACTTTACTAAGAAACAAATAAGATCTTTGACTAAGAAAGAATCAATGTATGCAAAGGAATGGGCTTTATAGACCTGGGGGTTTTGAGAGTACCCTAGATAAACTTTAAAGGCTCCTCTTTTTCCCTCTAATTTTCATTTAAGAATACCAATCGTCAATTAAATTTTCCAGCAGATTGTGGGTGGTCAGTATAGCACAGTCTTTGAACAAGGGATACCTTTTTTTATGTATTCTGATCATTTGATATAACGATGTAATGTCCAAGGTTTTAAACAAAACTAAGCAGTTCTTTCATAATTGAAAGAACCATACTTTTCCAGCAAAGTAATACTCCCACCCATGATGAAAATATTAATACAATAACTAAAACATACTCAATCTAATGGAACTAGCCATTGGTATTCTATAATGACCTCCTTGAATTCCTCAGGAGGGTTAACCATTGAAGATTTAAGCCAGATCATTTTTTACAACAGTTTGACATAATTATTATCTCTTTTGTTTTCTTTAGTTACCACATAATTTCACTTTGTCTAGTCTTCAAACTCTATAGTAACCACCTCTCTGGAAGGAGACGTGAATCTGAGAGCTTCTTTTTGTGGTCTATTTTGGAAAATGATGTTCTTGTAAAGGTAAAAATTTCCCTTTATTGTCTTTGCTTCCAGACACTGCTCCATGTTTATTTGACATTTGTTTAGGTGATTAATTCTGGTCATTACTTCATTGACTAATTAGTCAGGGCAATACATTTTGCCATACTGGCTAACTTTTAATGTGCTGATTTTATTCATTGCCTCACAATTATGCAAGAAGTATAATGTTATTTAAAATAGTATTTTAAATTAGGTGAGGGTGTACATTTCAGACAGTCAACTTCATATGTATGTGTTTAAGCTACTAGTCACCTACAGCATTGTTTATCCTTAACTTATTCCTGCCTCTCTTTCTTCCCTCTTGTAAACAACTCTCTTCCTTTTCACCCATATCAACTAACACCCATGAAGGCTATAGTCCGTAACTTTTTCTTTCTCCATTTGTCCTCCCTCTTCTGTCAGTCTCCAAAATCTGTTACTTCATCCTTTATGCCTCTCTTAAAATAGGACTCTCATATAATGTCTTCTTGTAGTTGGCAAAATTCACATTGGATGATCTTCTTCAGCGTCATCCACTACATGAGGCGCTTCGTGGCTTCATCACTGTTGTTGAACAATGCAGAGTACTCAATTGTGTGTGTGTGTTTGTGTGTGTGTATGAAGATTTCATCATCCATTTTCTTTTATTGATGAGCACTTAGGCTTTTTCCCATTTTCTTGTTAATCTGAACAATGCTGTCATATTCAACTCCTTTTTGTGGGAGGTGCTTCCCCAGCAGGGGGATTACTGGCTTATATGTGATTTCTTTTCCCAGTGATTTGAGGTGGGGCTCCATCACTTTCCACAGTAGCTGTACATTTTGACCGTCTCACCAGCAATGTACAAGGATTTCAATCTCTCTGCTACCTCTCCAGCATTTGTTTGTTGTTGTTGTTTGTTGTTGTTGTTTTTTTGGGGGGGTGTTTTAGCATGACTGTCCTTGTAGTTGTAAGGTGAAAGGTGAGGGTTGAAAGACACATACACACTATTTCATGGTTGTTTTGATTTGCATCTTCAGGATGGCAAGTGATGATGAGCATTTCTTTATATGGTTGTTGGTTTGGATTTTTTTTTTATTTTGGGGTATTTGCATTTTATTTGAGTGAACTGCTAGTTAATGTCCTTGGCCTATTTTTTTCATTGGGATATTCATCCTGTTCTTTTTGAGGTGTTGCAGTTTTCCATAGATTTTAGAGATTAGTCCCTTGTCTGTGTTGTAAAAAAAAAAACGCTGTGGGCTTTTTTGTATATTCCCTTGGCTATTTTAGTGTGTGTATGCCCTGCAATTAGTTACTTACTACATTTGTCCTTATTTTCTCATTGGAGCTATTTATAGCTCTGGAGTTTTCATCTAAATCTTAGGTCCATCCAGGGCTTTTTTTGTACATGGGCTGAGGTATGGGTCGTCTTGGGTAAACTTTCTATGGAATGGGCACAAGTATGGATCTCTTCCAGGGGGTTGATATATTATATATTCCAAATTTCTTTTCAAATACAAGCGAGTCCCTCTAGCATTTCAATAGTTTGTTGAAACATTTCAACTGGCATTCTGTGTCTCTAGGAAGGAGCATTTTTTTTGAACAGATTCAGATTTATCAGAAAAACAATACATAGAATATTTTTTAAGGTAAAACTGCTCAATTCATATTAACTATTAATGTACTTTCCCTGAAATTATTCTGTTCACTCTAGTTTTTTGAATATATTTTATTTCAGGAAATTCATTTAACATCATTCCTTATAAATGTATTATCATAATACCATTGATGTATTTCTTAGTACCTGTCATAGTAAACTATATAATTTGTAGCACTACATCCAATCAGGTTTTAAATGTCTTTTAGTACAATCACTAGCTAGACAGTAGCTCATCTCAGACATGGGAAGATATAAGAGGGGCTGTGTATTTAGCTGAAAGATCTTGACCTCATATCTCATAAAGGCTCCCTTAGTTTTGCTACATAATTTAGATCCATTATTTTTAAAGTCTAATTTTACAAGTTTCCATTTCAGCACTGGTAAATAAGGAATAATAAAAGAGATTAAATTATTAATGAACTCAGTTGTTAGCAGAAAGATCGTCTTGTCAAGTTCACCAGAAATGCTTCAAAGGAAAGACCTTACATAAAATATGCTATTAAAAGTCCCACAGAGCACTGTTTAACTTATACACATAGAATTTATATCAGTTGGATTGACTAAATGGCAACTGTATTGTTTTAATGTTAATCACCCTAGTTGGTTGATGTTAGATATGTTTTAAATGATATTAAACTACTCAGTTTGTGCATAGGCTACTACTTGAGCAAGCCTATTCTTTAGCAGTGTTCTGGAAGACAGCACTGTATCTTCAAATGCATATATTTTAAATGTAGCCATATTATTTTATGAAGGGGATCCCAAATGTTAGTGAAAACAATGGAGTCAAGGGATAAGGAAACTGTGCTGTGTACTTTTTGAAGAACACATAGACAAATGAATATTGCATATATAATCTATCTATATGTGCATATAATCTGTATATGCAATATTCATTTGTCTATGTGGATATTGATATCTTGTGAATTGTCAATATTGTATATATATGTGATAAATTGATAAAACATATTTGGAACCTCAAGATCAATACTCCTCATGTTGTTGCTGTGATTCATGAACATCTGAAGAACAGAAAGACATTTGAGTTTCCTGCAACACATTCCCAGTTAAAATCAAACCAGGGACATCTGCAACTTGTATGCCAAAAATAACTTCCCTCTTTTCCCAATTTTCTTCTTTTTTTGTGTGTGGGCATCACTGCTCTGGTGCCCTTACTCCTGGAGAGCTGCTGCTGGATTTGAACTGCCAATCCTGTGGGCCGCAGTACCGCTCACAACCACTACCCCACCGGGACTCAGCTTTTCCAATTTTCCTAATAACATACCCCCTACAATTGTGTTGCTGATTTTACTATTAAAACAGTCCTGCATGTATAGTGCTAAAGCACTGTCCAGTGCTCCTTATTACACGAAGCTTGTAAAGTAATGATCGATCTTGTAAAGTAGGTTCGATCAGCTTTGTCCAGGCAAAAGTTTCAGTGCTCTTGCTATAAGAATGATATTACTAAACAAAAAATATTATACATCTGAAATGAGAAGACAATCCAGAAATGTATATGAGATAATTCAGGAAAGTGTTTCACTACCATGTATAGGACATGGGGAATTTATGGAAAAACAGAATAAAGACCAAATTCATAAGATGAAAAATGATTTTAAAAAACCACAGTGGGTTGAACCCCGGTGGCATAGTGGTTGTATGTGGGACTGCGACCCACTGGGTTGGAGGTTTAAATCCAGCAGCGCTCTCCAGGAGCAAGGCTGGGCCCCCTCTCCCACCACCAGGGGGCAGTGATGCTTTCTACCTCCCCCCTCCAAAAAAAAAAGAGGAAACAACCATAGTTACAAAAGCAAAACACTTAGAGACAGCATCATTTTGAGTCTGAAGGACAAATAAATTTTCCCTTGGTCAGCAAAATATTAAACTTCTCTCAGCTATTTCGCTATTAAAAGAACTACTTGATGTAAATTGATCTCTTTATATAGAAATACACAAAGAAATGATTTGCTCCTCATTTTCCCCCTTTCCTCTCATTCCTACCTCCTTCATGAGCCATTGATAATTTATAAATTATTGTTTTTCATGTTTTACACTGCCTGATATCTCCCTTCACCCACTTTTCTGTTGTCTGTGCCCCTGCAAGAGGGTTATATATAGATCATTGCTATCATTTCTCCCTTTCTTCTCCCACCTTTCCCCTACCTTCCTGGTATCCCTACTCTCAATATTCACCCTGAGAGTTTATCCATTGTGGATTCCCTGAGTTTCCAGATCTGATCTGTATCCGTGTACATGCTCTGGTCCAGCCAGATTTGTAAGGTAGAATTGGGGTCATGATAGTGGGGGGAGGAAGCATTGAAGAACTAGAGGAAAGTTGTGTTTCAAGAGTGCTGTAATGCACCCTGACTGGCCCATCTCTTCCTTGCGACCCTTCGGAAAGAGGACGTCCAATTGTCTACTGATGGGCTTTGGGTCTCCACTCTGCTCTCCTCCTTACTCACATTGATAGGATTTTTTGTGCGGGGTCTTGGATTTCTGACACCTGCTCCCATTGACACCTCATGAACACACTAGTGTTCTTCCATGTGAACATTGTTGCTTCTCAGCTAGCTGGCCACTTGACAGAGCAAAAAAACAACAACAACAATAAAAAACAGCAACAAAGCAACCAATGAAAATAAGTGAATGAATGAATGAATGAATAAACAAACAAATGCCTATAAATGGTTCAACGTCTGTTTGCTGACCTTTTGGAGTGCTTGCCAGTCAAGTCTGAAGGAGTGTCACGCTCTGGCTTCCAAGTCTCTTTTTGGTATTCTCCACAGATGTCATTGCTTTGCTTGCATTGCTTCTCTGTGGCATGCTCTTAGCATTTCACCCTATGGTGAAGTCAGATGGAACACAATTATCTCACTATGCCTCCTGTGTTGTCCCTCAAAGAGCTGTGGGTCAGTGAGGGACCTTACGTCTCATGTGGGGCTGATCCTAGGGTCCTCTCTGTGCGTTGGCTGCTCTGAGCTGAATATCATCCTCGGGGCTTGGTGGGTCACGACATGGTCCAGTCAGTTTCCTTCCCTCTTCATTTGTTCCCATGTGCTATGATCAGACGTGCCTCTCCCTGAGCTGTAGCTTCAGTGCTGGCCTCTCAAGTGCATTCTTCGGGGTTCGGGGGGAGTGTCCAAATTGTTGGGCTAGGACCCTGCCCCACCATCCTCTCCATTGGCTCCACGTTTCATGGTGGCATGTTGCATTCATGTCTTGGCACACTGGGTTCAAGTCTGGTGCCTCTTTCCCTCAACTGTAGAGATATAAACAATGCCACCTCCTTGGGTGGGTTAGTGCCCTTTCCCCCTGCAACCCATGATTCCCTTACTGACAGGATTAGGTGCTCTTCTGAGTAATAAGGTATGTGTTTGTATTCTGAAAATATGAAAGGGCTTCAAAATGTTTGTGAAAAACGCAACTAAAACTTAATGATTTTTTTAACACATCTGATTCAATCCCCATGCCTTCTCTTTCTTGTTTTCTGTGTCTAAAATTTCATTACCAGTCAATTTATTTTCCATTACATGTAATTATTGTCACAGTTGAAATTACATAAGTTTTAAAAAATTACTATTGATTGCATATATGGATTTTAAAACTTATGCTTCTAACACTACATCATATTTTATAGTTAAATTTAAGCTCAAAAACCATTTCAATATATTGATGCATTTGGCATTTAAATTGAAATTAAAACAAGTAAACACACGAAGTACTATATGTTCATTTACTTTTTGTTTGTTCATTTATCCATTTGAATAATAACCTTTAAATGTTGAGGAGCATAATTCGAGTCAACTTTTGTTTTGTTTTTTGGTTTTTGTTGTTTTGGGGGGGCATCACTGCTCTTTGGTGGCGGGAGTAGGAGGCCCAGTCCCACTGCTGGAATTGAACCTCCGTCCCAGTGGGCCGCAGTCCCGCGCACAACCACTACGCCACCGGGGCTCAGCCCTCGAGTCAACTTTTGAAAACTATTGAATGTTACAGCAAATTCTGAAATCTGTTGTCTATATATTCCTGGCCTACCTGGTAATTTAAGAAGTCAAACCTGACATACATCTCAAATTCAAAAGTTCATTTTAGCTGAGTTGCAAATAGTACCCAAAAAAACCAGTTAGCTGAGGTTGCAATAAGAACAGGAGCTCATGACATTACAGAAAGCAAAGTTCTGGCAGAACACTGGAGTTGATGGATTCCGTGGACCATAAATGAAGCATCCTATCTTTAAGGATTCTGTCTCTATTCAAAGAAAATGACTCTCTTTAGTTTTGTAGAAGAATCAAGATTTGAAATAACTCAATTTTATCAGTGTTCCTATCTCAAATGATTACAAACAGAAAGACAGCAGTGAGGATTCGGAGAAATGGTAACCATAAGCCTCTGGAAAAGCCAAAAGAATATAAAGGAGTCATAAATATTCTAAATTAATTATCTTAAGAAATAAGGAAAATATGATATTTCACCAAAGAAAAATTTATTTCTTAAATGAGAATAATAAAATATTCTCATTTAAGAAATAAAATTATTAAAATATTTAATTAAAATATCAATAATATTTAATATTAAAATATCATTATTAAAATAAATGATAAATATATCAGTTTTATTTAAAATTCGCATTCTATTAAGCAATGTTGCATGAAGTGGAGCAAAGATATCATTGCTATCAGTAGATACATTTTGTCTAAAAGCAGAGAATAGCATAAAAATACTTTATGAATCTTATTGACTATGAAAGGCATGAGACCATGCTGGACCTAAGTAGCTATATACAGTATGGAAAAAAATGGGAATTCCAGAACACTTCATTGTACTCACATAGAACCTGAGCATCAATCCAGAAATAGTCATTCCACACCCAAATGACTGACAAATCTGGGAAGAAATTCTTTTAACAGCCATCCTAGAGTTGTACATCACAACAATGAGGTAACACTTTCCATTGACAATGACAGACAAAAAAGCAAAACCAGTAACAGAAAACAAATGCTGGAGAAGGTTCAGAGACATTGCAATCCTTAGACACAGCGGGGGGAACTCTAATGCCCTTCTCTCAGCAGTGTTTTCCATTCTATGCCATGGGCTAAACCCATGATACTATCAAGGCATAGTGGTCTAGCACTGGATCGCTCACCACAAGATTAGGAATTAGAAACCACCTGCTAGATCTGCAGGGAGAGCATGAGACTTGCTACTCCGGTGAAGATTTACATGCTGAGAGAGTCACAAGAGTAGTTTTAACCTACCCTTTATGGTTGTGATGAGTCAAAATTTACTTAGTGGAAGTCTCCCAGGTGACATGTCCTAGAGACATACAAAACACAGCTGCATAGATGGACATTGGGCTTTCACTCAAAGCTAACCACAATCTAAGATCAATTAGTTCTTACGACATGACTCTGCTTTATGCTTTCCCTCCCTGAGATCTCTGAAAATATAGGTGCCATAGTGTGCCTTAAAGGCTTGTGTTCAAACAAGCATCTACCTAAGTAAGGGGACAAGAAACTCCACATGGAAGAAGCACAGAAAACTGTCTAATCCAAGCATTATAGATATATAATCCAAATATTAAGGAGGGCACTCAATGGAGGCTTAATTCACGTGTGGCCCCTGAAAATGAATTATGGGCTACAACTGTCACCCATAATCTTCAGCAAACTAGGTGTTCACAATTTAAGGTCTAATAGTATTCCCTCCTTAATAACTAAGGATAGTGAAATTCAGTCACACAGACATGGATAAATCCTCAGGAGAGAAGGATATCAAGGTTGATAAAGTAAAGGGTCAGTCAAAAAAAAAAAAGAACTTCAATGAGATTAATTTCACAATGAATTCACGTTGCGGAATTCCACACAAGTGAGTTTACGCATGGTAAAGATCCGTGGGATGACAGAGAACCAGGAAGTGTTCCACTCTGCCGTACAAAGGATCACAGTGGGCTGGCACTGACTCAGAGGCCCATAACCAGAAAAACACCTAGTACTTAACACACTCAGAAATTTCCAGAATTCAATAATAAAATGAATAGAAATAATAAGTACAACTTCAGTAGCGATACCAATGACTTCCTATACATCAGGCCACAATATAAGAAATTTCTGGGGCTGAGCCCTGGTGGTGTAGTAGTTGTGTGTGGGACTGTGGCCCGTTGGCTTGGCAGTTCAAATATGGCAGCAGCTCTCCAGGAGCAAGGCTGGGCCTCCCACTCCCACCAGAGGGCAGTGATGCTCTGCCCCCCAAAAAGACAGTTCTGGACATTATCTGATTTCTTCCTCAAAATGAACACAAGATAATTTAGTAATATGCTTGGAAGAATGGAGGTATCAATACATTAAGTAACAAATTCATACAGTTAGGTATTCTTGTAGAATACTTGCAGCCAGATTTTCTGACATCAAAATTATGGGGATACCAGGTGAGGAACAGCCTAAAGGACCACCAGTCATGCCATTAATGAGGAGGTAGACTTGGGGGAGTAGGGGAAAGATGCTCAAATTAGCTGCAAGGACAAAGGCACTGAAATGGAAATAAATCATACAATGGAAGATCATGTTATAAGGGCAATATGTCTTAGAAAACTGATTCAGATATTTTTTTCTGAAAGCAATTCTTTGATTACAAGCAGAATCATTCTTCTTTTATGAATTAAACTTTTACGTGTACATTTCTATCTGAAAACTTGCTCTATTTGTTTAACTATCATTTTCCACATCAGTGCTTTACTGTAGTTATATTTGTATAATACTTTCATACATTCTGCACATAAATTTCTAATGAAAAACTATCAGGCCATTACTAGAAAGTATGCTATTTTACTTATTTTTCTCATAGATTAATGATACACATGCACAAAACATAAATTATATCAAGTGGGTTATAACATGTTATAAGAAAACAAAAAATAAAATAAAATCTACTGTCCTGATCAGAAAAAACAATGACAATTTTTTTACAGGTAACAAGCTGATGCTCTATATCGTCCTTCATACATCAGACTATAACAGGCTCAATAAAATCAGGCAAAATATTCATCACGATTTCCTTTTTCTAATTAACCACTTTATCAGGAGCTCATACAACTCTTATCACAACCCATACATATATCCATTGTGTGTCAAGCACATTTGTTCATCTGTTGTCCTCATCATTCTCAAAACATTTGCTTTTTATTTAAGTGCATGGCATCCACTCCTCATTTTTCCCCTCCCTCTTTGCTCCCCCTTCCCTCATGAATCCTTGAAAATTTACAAACTGTTATTGTATTATCATATCATACTCTGTCCAATGTTTCCCTTCACTTACTTCCCTCTTGTCCATATCCCAGGGGAGAGGTTATATATAGATCCTTATAATCAGTTCCCCCTTTCTGCCCCACCTTCCTTCGACCCTCCCAGTATTACCACTCTCACCACTGGTTCTAAAGAAAGCATCTGTCCTGGATTTCCTATGTTTCTGTTTCCTATTTGTACCATATACATCCGTTGGTCTAGTTGGATCTGTAAGGTAGAATTGGGATCACGATAGTGGGGAGGAGGAAGCATTGAAGGACTAGAGGAATTCTTCATCATTGGTACCCTGCATCTTAACTGGATCGTCTCTTCTCTGTGACCCCTTTATAAGGAAAAGTCTGTTACCTACAGGTAGGCTTTGGGTTCCCAACCTGTACTCCCCCTCAATAACAATAGTTTAATTTTCAGTTCTTTGATGCCTGATACCTGATCACTTTAATACCTCGTGATCATGCAGGCTGATGTGCTTCTACCATGTGGGTTTTGTTGCTTGTGAGCTAGATGGCCTATTGTTTTCCTTCAAGCATTTAAGACCCCAGACATTATATCTTTTGATAGTTGAGCACTGTGTCAGAGAGGGTTCTCTAAAGAAATAAAACCAGGACACTAGTAATTCTCTTTATATATTTATATAGAGAGAAGGGTATATAAGATAAGAAAGAAACAGTTAACTAATCTTTAAAGAGTACAAATTGCTTGGTGAAACTCACTTGCATGAGACAGCTAGAAGACTGGCAGTCCTTCAAGTTTTGAGGCTGCTGTGTTGTCCTCTCTAGAGTAGTTCAGTCTCTCTGGTCACAGGCAGCAAACAGCAAAGCAGGTCACCAACAGTCAGCCAGATGACAGAGTCCAACAGTCCCCAGTTCAAGAGATGTATATCCCAGGAGGTTGGCAAAGTAGGGCTTGAAGGAAACTCAACTCACAGCTCCACAGTCCATGATTAGGTGTCCCACGGGTAGTGTTGCTTGGAGGTCGAGACACAGGACAAACAAAGCAGCCAGCTGGTCTGAAGATCCAAAAGCAAGAGAGAGGGTGGGAATTGCTGAGCGCTTCCTATCTGTGCCCTTCAATTCATCTCATGTGTTCATTGGTTGTGCTGTCACAACAGACCTACCAATCTTCTGTGGCCATGTTGGCATAGCAAACCTACCCATCACAACGCACCATCAGCTGTCTTCTCCACATTTTCTTAGGCACATTTATATGTCTTCAGTGATCATGTCGGGAAGGCGAGCATCATGACATGCCAAATTAATAGAACAAAGAGTTCTTGCCTCAAGGAAGTACTTGAGTGGAGGTCCAGTGTCCATCTGCTGCCTTAATTCTGAATATATGCTTGTGGGTCTATTTCGCCATCATCATATATAAATATATTTACCTATATACATGTCTGTATTTAGACCACTATAAATGCCCTTTGCCTCCTATTTCTTTCCTCTATTTTCTTTTACTTCCCTCTTGTCCCACCATCATGCTCAGCCTTCAGTTGGGTTTCATTAAATTCTCTCAGTTACATTAACCTTGATCAATCCCAACCAAGACTCCCACACACTCCTTGCCACTGATTTGGGATTGCTTGTTTTCCCTTGTTGCTGGGCTGGTCAACACCAACTCCTTTTCCCCACCTTCCCCTCTCCCATACCCCACCCCCCGAACCACTGTTCCTATCATTTTCTCCTCCAGATTGATCACACAGACTGTCTTATGTAGATAGACCTGCAGAGATAGTAATATACACACAAAGAAACAAAACATAGCAAGATGAAGCAAAAAAAAATTATAACTACAAGAAAAAATTCCAGAAAAATATCTCTAAATAAATAAAAAATAATAATAAAAAAGAAAAACATGTAAATAGTTCAAGGTCTGTTTGTTGGCCTCTAGGAAGGACCTCCAGTTGAGTCCAATGGAGTTCCATGCCCTGGTCTCAAAGTCTATCCATAGCACTCCCTCATGACCTTTGGTCTCCTTGCTGCTCTGCTGCATGCCTTTAGTGTGGTAAGGTGCAATGCTGACACTGTGTCTCCAGTGTTGTCCCCCTTAGGGCCTTGGGCCAACAAGGAATATCATGTCTTACGTGGAGCTGACCATCTGGTCCTTTCTATGAGTTTGCTATTCTGATTGGAAATAGCATCCTCAAAGCTTGGTGGGCCAGGATACTCTCCACTCTCTCTTCTTCCCCCTTCATGTGCTCCTGTGTACTCTGGTCAGACGTCCCTCTCCCCCAAACTTCAGTGCTCTCCTCTCTAGTAAATTCTTCTGGGGAGTGGGGCTCCTGTGTACATGGTTGGGATTGGGGCTGGACTCTCAAACTGCTCCCTTGGCTCCCTGCTCAGTGCCATCATGCTCTATTCATATCCCAGAACACCGGGTATAAGTCTAGTCCCTCTTTCCCTGTGGAGATATCAACAATACCTACTCTTGGGTGGGCTAGTTATCACACTCTCATTATCTTTGTCAACATGTGAATATTCCCCACCCACCTTCCCACCCTTTATCCTCTAGCTACATTTTCAAGAGAGGAAAACATCATTTAATATCCTTGCTTCACTATCTGGTTATGTCATATGGACAAAAATTGTTTCTAATGCTCATTTTTGCATGACACATCTCAAAAAAGAGATAGCAAGTAAACTTAAAATATAAGCAGTTGGGGTACAATTTAAAATTCTAATCATATCTGTAATAAAAATAAGACCCACCATCATCTAGTAGATTCACTTTCACTACAATTCTATAGACATAATTTCCACATAAGGGCTCTTGATCTTTTGCTAAGCAATCTGTAATTTCATCCATTCTACCACCAAGATTCCTTCTTCAAGGATGTTAAAAAACAAAGCAACACAATAACTCAATCAATCAATTAATCTATAAAAGCCATCGCACTGTCAGAGTTGATTCTTACTGAGGAACCTACCCTATTGGCAGTTCTACTGCCTCCTTTGGGTTTCTGAGAGCATAAATCCTTATAAGAGTTGAAGGACTGCTCTTTCCCTTGTTGAGCAGCTGGTAGTTTCAAACTGCTGACGTTGCAATTGGTAACCTAGTGTGTAAATCCATTTTGCCATTGAGTTTTTTTTTCAACCCTATAAGGAATGTTTGCCATTTAAAAACAATGGCATGGTATTGTTGTGAGCATTATGTATTTGGACTTTTTAATCATTAATCTTAAAAATCTATGTGTCAAGCTGAGGCCTGGTGGTGTAGTGGTTGAGTGTGAGATTGTGGCCCAGTGGCGGCTCTCCAGGAGCAAGGCTGAGTAGCTCCCACTCCCACCAGAGGGCAGTGATGCCACCCCCAAAAAAAATCTAAAGAAAAATCTATCATGGATTAACTCAACTGAACTATATCAAATATATATATAATTCCAATCATATATATACTATCCAGTTCCAATTATATATCTATATATATATTCTCTAGAGAAATTAAACCAGGACTCATGATTATATATATGTATGTGTGTGTGTGTGTATATATATATATATATATATATATATATATAATGATAGGCCTAGAGGACTTAGTTCTACTCGCCCTCTGGTGGGAGTAGGAGGCCCAGCCTTGGTCTTGGAAAGCTGCTGCTGGATTTGAACCGCCAACCCAGTGGAATGTGTCACACACACAACCACTATGCCTCCGGGACTCAGCCCAGTTCAACTAGCACCAGCAGGTGGCAAAGCAGGTCTGGATGGAGCCTCAAGCTTTACCAACATAATCCATGGGTTGACTTGGCCCACAGGTAATGTAGCACCCAGTTTGAGGCAGAAAACTAGGTAATGCAGCAGCATACCAGTCAAATAACCAGGGAGTAAGGTAGATATGAGATGTCTGGACAAATTCATTAATTTTGTTCACCCTGTAATCAAGATGTGACCTGATCAACATCCCCCCGCATGCTCCTGTTAGCCCAATTAACACACACACACACACACACACATATATATATAAATAACTGAAAGTAAGGTGTGCTTGTATGAATGTATCTGAGACAGATATGCATTTTCTATCACTGCATATCTGATTCCAGTAGTTTTACCAGGTAATACTCTAATAGCAAGTTTATTTAATCACAATTATTTGCCTTTGAGTTGTTTCTGACTCAGGGTGACTAACAGGACAGAATAGGATTTCCAAGGCTGCTATATTTATGGAAGCACATGGTCAAATTTTTATCCCATGGAAGGGCTGGTGACTTGAACTGCTACCTCTGACTTCTGAGTATTCAAACACTACTACCAGGGTTCATGTAAATAGGATATTAATAATACATCCCTATGTATTTAAACCTATTAAATCAAAAACTACATATACTGCCTCTTAATACAATGAAACTTCTTTGATTCCTTGTGATATTTTGGTTGCACACAGTCCTTTATTAAGAGAATATTTTAAAATGCTTTAAACAACTCAACATAGCATGCACATTGTAACTGAGATTCCATCAAAGCAGATAGAAGGACAGAAGTCTCAGCATAAGTGCTTTCACATGAGGTGGAAACAGGATGACCTATGGACAGGTGAAGATGCAGCAAAGAGAAAGGGAGTTTTCACTAGATTCTAGTTGTCACTATAGTAATGGTGCTCAATCCCTCTGGAGTTCGAGATTAAGAAACTTTGAAAAACACACATCAGATGTATGGCCCTGAAGTGTGAGAAGTATGTTAATGTTATTTACCAACCCCTGCTCCGTATTAATTGACTTCTAAAGTATTTAATTACCTGGAACTTTTAGCTTGCCATACACATGGGATGAATATGTTCCCCTACCAGAAAACTTTCAGAAAGAAAGGCAAAAATTCCATTCTATATATGAGGGAAATGTGCAAAGATAAGCTATAGTGTAGACCAGAGATGTGGCAAGTCATTTGACACAGTGTAGTATGGTATTTATTTTTTTGTTTATTACTTGACCAAAAAAGTGGCTTAAAATTACAATTACAATTTTTCCCAAAATAATTTTACTGTATTCATTTTTAAATTTACAAATAACATAAATTTACGTGTGACTCTACCACCAGAAAAAATAATACTATGTATCTGAGGTATGTAGATAGACAGTTGTATTAGTGTGACATTGCTCTAAGTGCAAATTGAAAATTAGATTCTCTAGCTTGTGAGCCTGTAAAGAACACAAAAGTCATGCCCAGACACTCCTTCTAGTGTAAGGGAAAACTTCTAAAACATATCAGTAAAACCAGCCCCACTTTAGAAGGGCATGATGATACAAGAGGATTGTAAACTGAAGAAGAAGGAGATCAAACATCAACCTCAGCTGGAGTCGGCCCTGCTTGCTTCTCCTTGAACTTGGTGCTCATTGACTTTTCAGCACCAGAATCATACCAGTGCTGCTCCTGGGATGAGGTAACTGCTGCTGGCTTCTTCATCCCGAGATACAGGAAGTGCCCTGAACCAAGAGCTTCCTTTCTGGAAGCTGGTCTTTCTTGCATAGTGTTTGCTCTATTTGCTTTATCATACTTGTCACTCTAGAGGTGTGATTCTTTCCTCTGAGGGGTAAGCGGGGATAAGTGGAGATTGTTGCAAGGTGGATGAAAGACAACTGACTGCCCAAGAACATTGAGCATACTTACAAATTCACAGGAGCCTGTGGATCTGAAAGAGTCTCAAGTTTCCATTCACATGCACAGGATAGGGCAGTGGGATCTTTACTCTTGTGGAATATCTGATGCTTTAGGAATGACTTAAAATAGGATCTATTCTAGAATGGAAGCCTGGGGTGCTGAAAAAGAAAGTGAAAATAATTTTTGTTGGGTGAAGTGTCTTGGGTATGATCAAGTTGATTCATTGTGTTGTTTAATTTTTCTGTATGTGTGTTGATTTTCTTTCTAGTTGATTGTTACTTAGTCCAAGCGGATGTATTGACACCTCATAGTATTATTTTATTATGATCTATTGCTTTTTTCATTTCTGTAAAAATTTGATTAATGTATTTTGGTTTTTCAATTCACTTGTATATATTAATTATGGTTATATATTATTGATCAATTAGAATATTATTAATTGTATAATAATCTTCTTTGTCTCTCATGGTATTATTTGCTTATATGTCTGTTTTGTCTAAGATTAATGTTACTATACCAGCTTTCTTTTGATTGCTGTTACCTTGATAGACTTTTTCCATACTTTAATTTTTGTCTATGTCTATTTTTATATAAAGCATGTAGTTTGTGTAAGTTGCATACTAAAGGATTATATTTTATATACATTCTGTTCATCATTGTCTCCAAACTAAATCCATTTTCATTAAGCATTATTATTGATATATATGGTTTTGTTGACATCATTTTGCTATATATATATATAGTATGGTTTTGATTTAGATTTTTATGATCATTTTTGTGTTGTGTTCCTTTTGCTTTTGATTTTCTTATTGAAACTCTTGCTTTTTAAAAATCATATTGCTTGTTTTACTTATATGATTTTCATCTTGTTTGTTTTGTTGAAGTTTTGATTTTTTTCATTGAGGATCAATTTTTTTAGTATATGTGCTACCAAAGCAAGCACGAGAATCAATTTTTGTGTGTGTGTTTTCCTTTTCCAAATTAAAAATCTGTTGTATGATGGGAATGGTTCAATATCTTCTCTGTTTGGCTATTGATTTTCTGTTCTTTTCCCTCTGTTTTTGTTTATTAATTGCCCCTATCCTATTCTGACATTAACTCTTCCTCCTGGGAGGATCTATTTTTCTGTTGCATCCAGTAATTCAGTGCAATAGCCACACAATACTCACAGACAATGATATGATTATAGATATGTTTTAAGGAAATGAACTAAAATCTGAACTCACTGTCATCAATTCCAACTCACCGCAGCCCTATAAGACAGAGTAGAAGTCCCTCTGTGTTAATATTTACAAGAATATAAACCCTCAGCTTTCTCATACAGAGCAGCTGATGATTTTGTACTTCTGACCTTGCACCCAGCGGCCACATGGGTAACCCACCATGCCACCAGTGCAGCTTAGGGAAATTAGTAATTAAGCACAAATCAAAAGTAGAACAAGCACACACTCAGAATACAGTCTTTGGCTCATATACTTTTTGCTTCCTAACACTCCCTAACACTTCTCCTCTACCAGCAGCCATGTTTTTTTCTTTGAATCTCAACTTTTGTGTTTTGTGGTCCCTTAGGCTCTGTCTCCATTCTGCAACAATCCACTTTCCACTGCACTATGCATAATAACAAGGGTATTCACAACCCTGGTCTTAATCCATGTGTATGTCTTCTTCCTTGTTTAAAAATGAAGCAACTTTTAAATGAATCAGAAGATCAAAAGGTGTTATGACATTTTAACCTAGCTACATCTGCCATGTTCTCTGATAGTGTGATGTCGATTTTATGATGGGGATGTAGAAGTGGAGTCCAGTCTGTTAATCTGAAGATAGCCAATGAGTAGCCAATGAGGCCTCTGTGTGGGCATGGTTTCTCCTGAGAATTCTGGGAAGTCTCGTGGTATTTCCCAATTGGAGAAGAGAGACTTGATTCTCAGTCTCTGGGAGTCAGTCTCCAAGATGAGAAACAACTGACAAGATGAGATGACAGCATGCTGAGCGATCCTGATTCCTGGAGAATGGACGGACCAGAGGAGAAGCCACATGGACTTGCCCTGATGGAAGCAGACCTCTGGAACTGGAGTAGCCACAGAGAGACCCATACTGCTGATGGAACCTGATCCCTGGAAACGAGGAGCCATGGAGAGACCCCTGTTAGCGCCTGGATGCCTCTACTACAACTGGATGCACAAGACTCTGTACCCACTGGTCTGTGACTTTGTGAGTTGGAAGGATATTTTATAGAAGGGTATCGGACATATGGGCTAATATCAGACTTATGAGTTTGAACTGGACTGGGTTGAGGTGCTTTCTCAAAGTTCCATTCCTCTTGTATGTAAACCTTTCCCTTATATCCATATGCATGTCTACAAATTTGTTTCTCTAGTCTACTCTGACTAACACAAATGGCCAGGCTAATAATGTCCCTATGGTCAGAGAGAATTCATCAGAGACTTAATCCATGTGCTGACCCTGAAACTTAACTTTCAGCTTATACTGTCATTGGTAATCTTTGTAAACCAGGTAGTCACAGTTTAAGCTCTGGTACAATTTTTTCCTTCATATTTGAACTCAATGTTTTATGTTTAATGAATCATGAAGATTGATGTGCTTCTTCCACGTGAATTTAGTTGATGGCTCAACTAGATGGTTCTTTGTTGCAAGACAAGTCTTTAAGACTCCTAATCTTTTTGGCTATACCATCACCATCTGGTTTCTTCACTGTACTTTGCTAAAAGCAGCTATATCTTCAATGATATCATCATGGAAATGAACATCAAAACTTCTACATCATTGTTGGGTTTGATGATTATTGCTATAGGGATTCAGAACTCACAGCTAAACTCATCTTGAAGGGGATTTATTAAGAAAATTAGTACTTAAAGCACTTGTTGATGAAGATCAAAGATTGAAACCTTCAATATCGGTTACTACTCAATGTCAAAAAGGTTAAAATCTTCACAACTGGAATAGTAGGCAAAATCATGAAAAACTGAAAAAAGATTGACATTGACAAGGAATTTGTCTTACTTGGATAGAAGCAGCAATCAAGAGAAAGAAAATATTGCTTTAGATAAGGCTGCTATGCAATCCCTCTTAGAGTTTTGAAAAGTAAGGTTGTCATTTTGAATACTAACAGGCACCTGACCCAAGGTTTTGTATTTTCAATCTCCTCCTGTGAATGTGAAAGTTGTACTTGGACTAAGGAAGACCCAAGAACAATGGATAAATTTGAACACTGATGCTGGGGAAAATCAGTGAAAGTATCACTGAGTGCCAAAAGAACAAATCCGTCTTGGAAGTACAGCTCGAAACCTCAGAGATTTTGTTTCTCCTATTTTGGACATGTTGGCAAAAGAGACCAATTCCAGGAGAAGAATGCCATGCTTGGTAAAGTAGCAGGGACTTCAAGAACAGGAATTGAGACAATAAATGCAATTAAAAGCTTGAACATAAGGGTGCTGGTGAGGGTATCCCAGAGCAGATTATGTTTCCTTCTGTTGTACATAGGTTTTCTATGAGATGAAATCAACTTGACAGCACTGAATGACAGCAAAGAAGTTACAAAGTTACCAAACATTAAAATAATTAAATAGAAGGATACAATCACAGGTCCACATCAGCCCCTCCTCTCACCCATTAATTATCTAAGTATCATGAAATCATATGACTATAACTTTTAAAAAATAGTGGGCAATAATGAACTATCTTGGATATGGTTTTGTTAGATTTTATGCCTTGTGTATAAAATAATTATATTAATAAAGGAAAATGTTTGATCACTTGGAATAATACCACTTAATGTATCTGAAAATATTTTATTTTTCTACAGTAAATAGCATGGGGCTGGCCATATATGTGACATCTTCCAGGTTCCCATTGCCAAGAGGAAGATGCCACACCATGCCTTCATGTCTATGACATTGACTGCAATCGATGTCAGGAGAGTGGGATCTTTTGCAATGGCTTCTGTCTCATGGAACCATGGGGCTTTGTCAGAGAGAGTCAAAGGGGCCAGGGAAACTACAGTTTTGATATTGTACTTTTTTGATTATTCTTACTAGTAATTGCTGAAAGGAATGTAAGATATTAACTTCAACTGAGAGTAGAAAAGTCACTTCTGCCCAAGACCTTCTACATATACCATGAAGAAGGGCTAAGATAATATACATATGAATGAAAGATTCTGAGGTAAAGAAGAGAGGATTGAATTGGAATATTTCTTTTTTTTTTTAAGTTTGTGGTCTGAGCCCCTGTGGCGTATGTGGTTGAGTGTGGGACTGCGGCCCATGGGCTTGGCGGTTCAAATCCAGCGGTGGCTCTCAGGAGCAGCATTGGATAGCTCCCACGACCACCAGAGGGCAGTGATGCCCAAAACAAAAACAAACAAACAAAAAGATTGTGTTTAATATTACTTAGCTCACTCTATTACAGATATTAGTTTCTCCTATCTAATGTCAAAAATATGATAGAAATATATATTACAAATTATGAATAGCAAGAGTTTTCAAACCAGATATTAAACTTATCCTAATTTTAATAAAAGGGACATTAGAAATTCCCCAGAAGAGACAGATTGTCTTAAATCAATGTGAAGTAAGAAAGCTTACAAGATTTGATCCCCACCTACAGTCTTACGTTGGGTTACATTTCATTGTAATGGGTGGCCTTATGGATCTCTTCCAATCAGCTGTCTAGATAGCTGTGGCGTAGATGAGTGAGTGTTTTTGGTGCTTTATTAGCTTGCGGAAATAGCTCAATTGCTGTTCCATCAATGCCTGGAGCCTTGTTTTTGACTAATGCTTTGTGTCCTTCCTTCACTGTCAATACTTATTGCCAAAATACTACCTCATAAAATGATTGAACATTACCTTGTCCTTTTTTGTATAGTGTATCCTTATCATCATCTTTTGATACTTCCTATTGTTCAATATTTTGTCAATGAAATCTTTTGAAGTTACAACTTAAGGCATGAAGTGTTGCTTTAGTTCTTTTGATATCTTATGATGAGACAGTTCTTTCCTTTTAATTCTTTAACTGTAGATGTTTGTACATTTTGTTATGATATTTTACTTTGTATCCTGAGCTACTCTTTGAAATTTCTTGCTCAACTGTTTGGCTTCATTATGTCTTCCATGTGCTTTAGCTACTCTGTGAATAATAGGACATTTCAGAGTCTCTTGTGAACTTCTCTCCTTCTCCTTTCTTTCTTTCTTCATGTTGGCTGTTCTTGTGGTCAGGTTCCATCAGGTTGGTATCATCAGGTTGGTTCCATCTCATTTATAAGGACCAAAGTCTTGACAAGTTTTATTTTTTCTCTGTTAATCATGTTACTGATTGGTCAAGTTGTGGGGATTTTGGCTATTTTTAGCTAGATTTCTGTCAAGATATCCTAAATAGAACATTCAAAGAAGGCAGTCTGTGGTGAAGTAAAATTTCTTAAGATAACTTTGATCCATCTTCCTGTAACTTCTACCAAATTTTAGGGTGAGACTACGCAAATAGGGCTCATGTAACACTAGTATCAAACATTCGTCAATTTTAGCATTTACCCCATGCTTTAAAGAGGAGTCATCTATGAAGCAGGAGGAAAAATACTCCAGGATCATTGGAAGAAGAACCTATTCAGACAGGTTGAGTTCTCTATATGAAGTTGCAATGACCTTGGTCAGTGGCACCAGAAGCCAAGGTGAGTAGACCTTGAGACAGAACAGGAAGGGGATGAAGACTGTGAAGCAAGAGTGGCCTGGCTTCTTGTGCTACAGTAGGAGAGGTCAACGGATCATGTGGGTGGGAGGCTAAGGATGAAAGAATGATTTGGCTACTGACTGAGGAGAGGTGTTGCTCTGTACCAAGGACTGTATGCTTACTCTTTACTGATCCTGATGTTAGCAGCACAACATGTGACCACTAAACCACTGGATCTCCGCGTTTTAGAAAGATCCTTAGAAACATATTAAATGTAACCTTTTAAATATTTTTGCATTGAAATACAAATGTTCCTACAGTTTAGAAAATTGCAGGCATTAATTTACTCATTTCAGTACAAACCGAAACAGAGTAAAACTTTGCCATCACACATATGGTCCTCTTTCTCCTTTTTTGTTAATATAATTAACAAAGTAGCTACAATGAGATGTGCACTGCTTTAAGGATAGTAGCTACAGAAATAAAAAAAAGGATTTATGTCCTTAATAAGAACAAAGTATAAATAATAAATTGACCATCAAGTGACATTTATAAAGAAATTGAAATATTTTATGTACCATTCTATCATTAAAGTTAATCATTGGGTATGTGAATAACAATTATACCTAAAAATTATACAAGAATGTACCATCAGATCTTATTTTGGAAGAATGTTCTATGGCTAGACTGGACTTCATGCTAATAGGATGAAGAAAAGACAAAGACATAAGAAGGGAAATATTTGCACATCAATCATTTGATTCATATAGGCAAAGATTTCTTATGGAAAACTTCCTATACTTCAAGTACTGTGCTATATCCCAAGCACATGACAGTGAGCAAGATCAACAAGATACCTTATTTAATAATAGCAGCAATAAAATTTTCTTCCCAATTCTTGAATCAGTTCTTATGAAAGCATTTATAATTTCAAGATTATAATCTCTATGCTATGACATCAATTATAAAGCTGATTTGACATCCTCTTTTCATGTATCACAACTTACTTAATTGACCATCTCTCTGAAATCAATCCCTGTCATTTTCATTTTATAATTTGAAAACTATAGATACAGATATATGTAGCTAGAAAGTATTTATTTAGTTGCTAGGTCAATTCTTGGGCTTCTACATGTACAGTTAACTATCATTAATTGCATTCCTTGAATTATGCAACCATTCTGATTCTCCTTTTATAAGTTTTTTTTCTCTCCACTAACATAAATCAAGTATCTCCTAATGTTCATATGTGATCTTTCAAGATGCTGATATATATATTGGCTCATATAAGTACCATAATTTTGTTGCTATTATTGTTCTTAGGTGCCATTCATTCTGTTTCAACTCATATCGACTTTATGTGCAACAACAACAAAAAACACATCTCATTCTTGTACCATCCACAAAATTGTAACATATTTAAGCCCATTTCTGCTGTCACTATGTCAATCTATCACCTTAAAGGTGTTCCTCTTTGTCAGTTTTACAAACATGATGTCTTTTTAGGTGGTGGGGTGGGGGGTTGGTTAGTCTTGATAAAATGAAAGTATTTGAAACAAATTCTCACCAAACTTACTTCAAACGCACATTGAAGTAGGGCTACTTCTCCCAAGACAGTAAAAAGCAATTCAAATGCACTCATTCTTCTCGGGCCTTCCTTATCCATCGCTCTGCTTTCACAGGCATATGAAGTGGTTGAAAATTTCAGGATTTGGGTCAGGCGTACTTTCCTCTTTAACTTGACATCTTTGTTCTTAACACTGTAGCTACTCTGGGTAGAGTAGATAAGCAAATTCATAGACACTCATGTGTGTGAGAAAAAGCTTTATATGAAAAGTAATTATACATTTAGAAAACATCCCAGCCCAGTTCAGCCCAAGTACTGAAGTCTGATATTATCCCATATGTCTGATAACAATCTAGAAAGTCTTCTTCAGACTCACAAATCACATGCAAGGACACCTAAGGCAGGCCAGTGGGTGAGTAGTCTTGTAGATCTGGAGATAGCATCTCAAGATTGGTCTGAGTATCTACTGGTATCTACATGGTTCCTTCAGGTCCAAGGCTCTAGCTACCATCAGCCTAGACCCATGTGTCTTGTCTGTAGACAGTCTCTGAGGAACGAGAGAGAGAGAGAGAGAGAGAGAGAGAGAGAGAGAGAGAGTTTTTTTCTGGTCTCCAAGGAGGAATACAGAAGTTACCAGAATTCTCAGGAGAAGCCTCATTGGACATGACCTGATTGACAGTCTAGATTCTACCCCTTCATTCTTAGTCCTATCAAATTGACAAGTTATTATTTTACTACAACAATCCATTGAAAGGACCTTTTGTAGTAGAATTTCTCAGTATGATACATTGCTGTGTTTCTTGACTCCTTTTCCATGAGCATTTATTTTAGATAGACATAATATGAGAAATCAGGAAAGCTTTGTGTCGGAGTTATATTATCTCTCCTTTTGTATTAATCTCTATTCTGAGAAAATAATCAGAGAAACTGGATTATATCAAGATTAGTGGAAAGGGTTGCTAACTACCTACTATATGTAGATTGCACAACTTTGCTTACTGAAAATGAGGAGTGCTTTAAGTACTTCTGTTAGAGATCAAGGATTGTAGTCTTCATTGTTGATTACAATTCAATACAAAGAAGATCAAATCCTTACAAATGGGCTGGTAGGTAACACCATAATTAACAGAGAAAAGGTTGGATTTTCCAAAGATTTTGTCTCGTTTGGACCTACAATCAATGCTGATGAAAGCAGCAGTCAAGAGACCAACCAATGTGTTGCATTATAAAAACATGCTGCACAAGACAGCTTTAGAGTGTGGAAAACAGTGATATTACCTTTAAGACTAGGGTGCACTTACCCAAGTCATAGTATTTTAAACTTCTCAGCTGCATGAATAAGGAAGACTCAAGAACAAATACATTTTAATTCTGGTGTGAGAGAAGAATGCTGAAAATACAGTGAATTACTATAGGACAAACCAGTCTGTCTTGGAAAAAAAAGTATGGCTAGAATGCTTCTTAGAGTCAAGAATGCACAGATTTCATCATACCTACTTTGGACCTGTTGTCATAAGAGATCAGTCCCTGGAAAAGGACATCCTGCTTTGTAAAGTAGAGGCTGAGCTTAAAACAGAAGTCTTCAAGGAAAGGGAACAATACAGTGGCTGCACCAATAAGCTTGGGCATATGAACAATTGTGAGGATGCTGTCGAATCGTGCAATCCTTTGTGTTGTGCACAGTGTCGCTATGGGAACTGACTGGATGGTGCCTAACAACAAAATCATGAATAGTGATTGGTTCACATATAAGCAAAAGATTTATTTTACCATTGAGTGTAATCCATGGTTAAGGTTATAGTCTGTGATCTTCTCCAGCAAGTGTCTCAAGTCCTCTTAGCTTTTAGCAAGCAAGGTTTTATTATTTTCACAGTATTTCAAATACCAACGGTGTAGCTTCCAGTAGCACAGCAAGAAACAAGTCTCCACAGCAGAACAAATAGACAGAGGGGCAGTGATAGTGCCTTTTTTAAGAAGCCTAATGCTCAAGGGAGACTTTTATTTTACTTGCCATGATATAAACTTGCTGGATTTAAATTCTCATGAGTTATATTTGTTTTTAAAATCGAAAAAGTATCTCTAGCTAATAGTTTTCAGGAATTCCTCCAATTGTCTTAGGAGCACATAGAATGAAATTTGTGAGAATTTGAAATTCAAATCTATATTTATCATAATATTTCTTTTGAATCTTTGATCAATGTGTTTAGTAATAGTAACTGGGCACTATCACATTCTTTTGATCTCATCACAAAATAGCTAGTTTTCATGGAACAATTAGTCTTTCCTTCTATTGGTCTTAGTGGAACAAGACAGAATTTTGTGTCTTGGATGGCCTTTGAAAACTTTTAAGAGACTATATGCTGCATATTTAACTTAGAGGGATCACAGAAGGATTAAATATGTTATTAGACCAATTAGCAGTGATGTCCAATGAAAACATGATCCTAAATGTCTAAACCGAGAAACTAAATTCTAGATTCTATGAAATATACATGTGTATATCCTGTTCTTGTAATGAGTTGTGTTAGTATAGGTAGGCTAGAGGAACAAATTTCATAGATACACATATAGATATAAGGAAAAGGTTTATATACAAGAGGAACAGGACATTGAGCCCAGTCCAGTTCAAAGTCATAAGTCCAATATTAACCCATATGCCTGAAATCAGTCTATAAAGTTTCCTTCTGACTCACGAAGTCACAGGTCAGTGGGTGCAGAGTTCTGGCGCTGACAGGGATCTCCACATGTCTCCTCACTTCCAGGGCTCAGGGTCCATCAACAGCAGAAGCAACTCATTGCTGGCAGAGGGCTTCATGTGGCCGCCACAGCTTAAGAGGTCTGGCTCCATCAGGGCAAAGCCGTGTGGTCTCTCCACCAGCTCCTCCAGCTTCTCGGATGCTGCCATCTTGTCGTGTCTGTGATTCATTGTCTCTGAGACTAACTCCCAACAACTGGAGAAGATACCTTCTCATCTTCACAAGGGAAATACCATGAGATTTCCCAGAAGTCTCAGGAGAAAGCCGTGCCCAAATAGAGGCCTCATTGGCTACTCAATGGCTATCTCCAGATTAACAGGCTAGACTCCACCCCTACATTTCAATCATAAAATTAACATAAGTATATGACTGCCACATGAGTAAATATTTTTAATTACCATGAGTCATTATCATGCCTTGAATTTTTATCTCAAAGCAGAATATAAGCTATATAAATTTAAAGTAATTGTAATCAAGAAAGATGTGTAATTTGATTAAAATAATTTAATAATTCATTTAAGTAGTTTGGGAGTTTTAAATACTATTTAATTTATACTGTAAATAAACCTGTGTATCAAAAAGATAAGAGATTATTTCTCTTTATAGATACAAAATTAAGTTTCTGGAAGTGTACTTATTTTTCCAAAATTCCACATAAGGCTATAAGGCCTTAAGTGAATAATTTAATTATAATTCTTCTGATGCTACCCTTATATGGTTTCACAGAAATCATACAGTTTCTCTGAAAAGTAAAATGCTAATAGAAAATGATTTCCATGGCTTATAAAAAGTAACTTGATGAACCTTAGATAGAACTTTAATGATCTTAGTTCAATAAAGGGGTACTATCTTGTTTCTATAGTTTGGAGATCTGCTTAGATCTTGAGTGACTGGCTTGGTTGTTTACAGAGGCTCCTTGTTCTCAGATGCCATTAAGCCTGTTCCAAGTTATAGCGAACCTGGTTGACAGAAGAGAATACAGCCTGGTTCTGGGCAATCCTAACAATTGTTCCTAGTTTGAGCTCTTTGATGCAGCCCCTGTTTCAATTCATCCTCTCAGGGGTCCTTTTATTTTTTGCTGCCTCTGTCTTTTATCAAGCATGATGTCCTTCTATAGGGATTCCAATCCACTAGCAACCTGTCCAAAGTACGTGAAAGAAAGTCTCCCCATCTTTGCCTCTAAGAAGCATCCTGACAGTACTTCTTCTAAGACCTAAATGTTTGCTCTTTTGACAATCCATCGTCTTCAAGGAGAAAGACAACCTCTCTATTGCTGTAAAGTGTTACACTCTTGGAAACCCATAAGAATAGCTCTGATTTATCAGGTCTCGATAAATCAGAATCCACTCAATGACAGTGAATTTTGTTTTTGGTTCCAATTTTCAATAGTCTTTGCCAGCTCCATTTTTCAAATGCATGGACTCTTCTATTTTCCTTATTCAAGGTCCAACTTTTGCATGCAAAGGAGGTGATTGAATTTACATGGTTTGAGTCAGGCAAACCCCCCCTCCCTCAGCGTAACATCCTTCCTTTTCAATACTTATAAGCCTTGTGCCTCTGATTCGCCCATTGCAGGGGGTGATTTGATCTCTTTCCTCCTGCTTCTATGACTATTGATTGTGGATCCACGCAAGATGAGATGCTTGATAAAAATTTTAAAAAGTAAAAGTGAATGGTAAAGGAATAGAGAAAGGGAAACAGCATATATGGTTCATTTTTTAAAATTAATTTGGTTTTGGTTTTTTGACTAAATATAAGCTTTGCTTCCATTTTGAAGGCTTAAAACAGTTTTCTTTTATTTTATTCTTACAGTAAGAGAGTACAGCAATGTATTTCTTTACACTAGTAGAGCACATGTGTATTGGAATACTACCATAATTAAGATATGAATCAGTAATACAATTTTAAGTTAAGCTTTGGACCACTCATCCATGCTTACCAGACAGATTGAAATCTTAGCATTATGTAGATATGATATTAAATTTTCCCCCAATAAAGCAAAACCTGATTCATATTCACTACAGGTTCTATTTTAAAACATACCATCTGTCACAGCTGTGTTTTGAACATCAACATTGTGCTGATATAGCATTACTGAAATGAATGATTCCTGACACAAGAAGTCCTAGGCAACTGACCTAGAAAAAGATGGCTTTTTTGCAGTCACCTTTGTTTTTCTCAGATACAAAAGAGAAAAGACACAAAATTATATACTATTAATAGCAAGAATTTTAAATCTTCTATGCCATTGTAATAACTACTTACACATCCCAGGTCTCCAGAAGGTAATAGAAGTTGCCCAGTTGAGATGTGCTAAGTGGTACTCTTGCTTTTTATAAAAATATTAAAGCCACTTACAAAGATTTGATAATAAGAATTCATGCATATACTTTAAATTTTTATTTATAAATTAAGAAAAGTATAGTTTCCAAGTTGCAATATAACTGAACATATGAGGTGGTATTTCCAAAAAGTGGAATTCTTTTTTCAAAGCTCTACCTAAATTTCTGTAAAAATCAACTTTGTCACCTTCAGAGTTCTCTCTGTTACACTTAATACATTTGTCAAATTGGTGATTCCATTCTTGGAGACTTTTTTCAAACTCATCTCTTTGAAAGGCTGACACCACCACTCTCATTTTCCTATACCTCTTTTACATGGTCAACACACTGTCCTTTCATGTCCTTCATTCATGGAAAAGAAAAGAAGTCATACTGCACAAGATCAAGTGAGTAGGGTACGTGGAGCAAGGGGAGCATGCTGCTTGGGGTGAAAACCTGGTGCACTGCCATGACTGCATTAGCAAGTATGTTGTTTTGGAAAAACAAGTGCCCCACCTGTCCCCAATCAGTCCTTTCTATCCTACACTGTTACTCAATCTTTTCAGAACCTTGAATTAGAAGACTTGATTAATAGTCTGACTTGATTGAGTGAGCTTCAAATGCACTATTTCTCCACACATCAAAAACAAACAAACAAACAAAACTTATGATCATCTTTTTGGAAGATACACCCTCATATTTTCTTAATTTTGATCAGCAAGAAAAATATGAACTACATGTAACTAAAGAATTTTGCATCTTGAATTGTGTGATAAACTACATAATGAACATTACATAAATGTAATGTGACAATTATTTTATGATGCAGTTAACTTTTCTGATTCGTTGTGATCATCTTCCACTTGAAAGACTATGAGTCTTACAGAGGTATATAGTATCTGAAATAAATGATGGCTATAAGTAAAAAGAGGTTGAAGTACATGTACCAGGTGAGAACGTCTTATTTTCCATACATGAAGTTACATTTTCTTTTGTTTCTCAACAAATACAATGTGAATGAGTGGTGTAAATTAGTTTTTTTTACTTCCAATTTCAATGCTATCATTAATAAATTATGCAGATTGTAGAGATTTAAAAACCAATTGAAGACATTTTTAAACAGCTCATTAGCATATAATCTACATATCATTATGTTTCAGTAGTTCAAAAATATCAATGAGTTGTATCCTTGTTATCACAATCAATTTTGGATCATTTTATTCTTTTTGGTACTCATTTTTATTATAGAGTCACCTATCCCATATTTCATACATAGAAAAACATACAAAACAATGACAATAAGCTAACAACTGCAGAGTAAAGCAGAAAAGAAACAAGAAAATATTAAAAAACAAATTAAGAATTAATCAAAAGGGAGATTAAATGATGAGATGAGACTTTGACCCCTGTTTGTGCAGTAATCCACTTTCCAATGGACTCTGCTTGATAACAAGGGTATTCACATCCCAGGGCTATGGTCAGAGGGCACTCACCAAAGCTTAATCCTTGTGTTTTTCTCTTTCACTTTAAAACCAAAACCAAAAGCTGAAATAACTTTAAACTGTGTCAAAAGGGAAATCAACTGATAAAATCTCACATTTGAACATAACTATATCTGCCATAATTGACTTTACACTGCTCACTTCTGATAGCAAAGCTATTCATATCCCTAGACTATAGTCAGAGGGGATTCATGTGAGGGTATCTGTGTATATGGGCTCTAAAAATGGATTTTGAGTTTTCACTGTTGTCCCTGGTCGTGAGCAAACCAGGTGTTCACAATTTAAGCTCTGATACTTTTGAGATCATATTATTTACAGAGTTGCATCCCACAGGCTGGTGTGCTTCTTCCATGTAGACTTAGGAAATGCCTCACGTGCATGGCTGCTTGTTCAAAGACTAGTCTGTAAGACCCCAGGTACTGTTCTTTTTGATAGCAAGTCACTGTCTAGTTTATTCATCACACTTTTCTGTAGCACCCATATCGTCTATGATCCCTTCATGAGGACAATGCCAGAAGAACTCATTTTTCATAGGTTAAGACTTGAATTAAGTGCATGACCAGAATCCATTCATTTATCCATGTTTATAGAGACCTTTTCTTCATCTTAGAGAAATCATTGTCATTTTATGTTACAGAATATTATCAATGATAGACTTTATAACACTGTTGAGAAAAGGAAGTGATGCAAATATAGGCTCTCTATAAACATCAATTTATGAAATATTGACATGTACAGATTAAACTCTTCGATACTAGATGCTGTTTATTTCAGTCATGAGGGAGTAATAGGCAAAACTTTCAAGAACAGCTATCAACAGAGGTATGCCCATGCCTGCCATGTTAATATATGTTATATTGATGAAGGGAGGGCATTGAAATAATGATATGACTGTCCCATACCACCATTCACTGGGGAACTTCAATGCAAGTGATCCAACCCAAAGTCCAAAGGCTATGGAAGGCACTTAGTTTATTAGTTGGAGTAGCACAAAGGATTCTCATATAGCATTGGTCAGTATGTGTTACCATCTTCAATCTTCAGGGTTTTTTTAGTTGAATTGTTTGCTATCACCATTTAGCGTACCCCATGTACTGTTAAGCTTTGTAAAATTTTGTTCTCACCTCATGCTGAGTTCTTTTTAATTGAGTTTATCTATAAAATCTTGGATTTTTTTAAGAAGCTGTTGAGTGAGTTCTGATTCATGGTTACCCTGTGTACAACAGAATAAAACACTCAATTCTATGCTACCATCACAAACAGTGGTATCTTTGAAACCGTTGTTGCAAACACTATGTCAATCCATCGTTTTGAGTATGGCATCTTAATTTCCAAACAAAATCTCTAAACAAGTGATATCTATTCACACAATTTTCTGTTCGTGTGAATGTGCTTCAGTAACTTGAGGACACACTAATGTAATATTCTAAGTTTTTCTTCCACTAGTTAATGTAACTTTCTCTTTAATTATATATATGATCTACTATTGAGACATTTTGACTCAAGCCTGATTAAAAAAAAAAATTTAGGCATCACTGCCCTCTGGTGGTGGGAGTAGGAGGCCCGGCCTTTGCCCCTGTGAGCTGGAATTGAACCTCCATCCCAGTGGGCCGCAGTCCTGTACACAACCACTACGCCACCAGGGCTCAGCCCGATTTATGTTTTTTTAATCCTTTTATTAAGGGCTCTTACATCTCTTATCACAATCCATACATTCCTCCAGTGGGTCAAGCACATTTGCATATATACCGCCATTATCCTTTTCAAAGCTTTCTTTTCCCACTTGAGCCCCTGATATCAGCTCTCCAGTTCTTCCCCCTCCCTTCCCTACCCATCCTCCCTCATGAGTCATTGATAAGTTGGAGATTATTTTTCCCATATCTTACCCCTCTCCCACAATTCCATTATTTATCTCCCTGGGAGAATATTCTAGGTTGATCCTTTTGATCAGTTCCCCCTGTTCTCCCCAACCCCACCCTCCACGCCACCCTTTCCTAATCCTCCTGGTAGCTCTACCCTCCTAAGTGGGCTTGGGTTCCTTGGGTTACAGGCTGTTATCTGTAGCACTGTGCATGTTCTGGTCTAATCTGATTTGTAGGTAGAATTGAGGTCATGATAGTTGGGTGAAGGAAGCACCAAAGGACAAGAGGCACTCTGAATGGATTATCTCTTCCCTGTGACCCCTCTGTGAGGGGATATCAAATTGTCTACAAATGGGCAATGCGTCTCCACTCCATGACTGCCCCCACACACCCCATTCATATTGGGCATGATTTTATTTTGGGTCTTAGATGCATGATACCTGATTCCATCAACACCTCCTGATCACACAAGCTGGTGTGCTACTTCCATGTAGGTTTGGTTTCTTCTCAGCTAGATGGCTGCTTGTTATCTTCAAGCCTTTAACACCCTAGAAACTATATCTTTTGGTAGCCAAGCACATCATCTTTCTTCACTACATTTGCTTATGTACCCATTTTGTCTTCAGTGATTGTGTTGGGAAGGTGAGCATTAAAGAATGCCAATTGTTAGAACAAAGAGTTCATGTTTTGAGGGAGTGCTTGAGTTGAAGCTCAATGTCCATCTGCAACTTTAATTATTAACATATAGTTATGAGTACGTAGTTCTATCCCCCTCTTATTATTTATATATTTGCATATGTACATGCCTCTATGTAGGCCTCTATAAATGTTATTTGACTCCTGGTTCTTTCCGCTACTTCCTTTTTGTTTTCGTCTTTTTCCACCATCATGGTCAGCCATTATTAAGATTCAGTAATTCCTTACTGCTATATTGCCCTTGATTGAGCTCTACTAGGCATCATACGCCTTCCTTCCATTGATTTTAGTTCACATGTTGCTCCCTTTTCCCTGGATTCGTCCCTCCTCCCTTCATTTCTTCCACCTTCTGTTCTCTTGTATACCCACAGAACCATTGGTCTCATTCTTTTAACCTTCAAATTATTTATCCTGCCTAACTTATCTAGATAGACACGCAGATACTATTAATAAGTGCAAAAACTAGACAAAGCCAAATAAAACAGCAAAGGAAGTCAAAACCAACAAAACAAAATAACGGCAAGAAACACAAAATAATAATAGCAAAAAGAAAGCCACTGACATACATGGAAAAGCCTAAAAATAGTTCAAAGCCTGTTTGTTGGCCTCTAAGAGTGCTTTCCAGTCAAGTCTGATGGGGTGCAACACTCTGTCTCCCAACCCTATTTTTGGTGTTCCTCGGGGATTTCTTCAGTCTGCTCTCCCTGCTGCTCTGCTGCATGCCCTCAGTGCTTCACCCCCACATGATGGGGTCAGACCGTGCACCATTCCTGCACTGCATCTACAGTGCTGTCCCCTGCAGTGTCATGGTTCAAAGAACATGCCAGGTCCTGTGATGGGGACGGCCGTATGGTCCTGCCTGTGAGTTGTCTGCTCTGAGCAGGAACAGCATCCTTGGGGCTTGTGAGTCAGGATATCCTCTCCTCCCTCTCGATCCCTTTGCATTTCTCCCCTGTGCTCTAGCTCTGAGTGTATTCTCCACGAGCTGTACCCCCAGTGTTGTTCTCGGCAGCACATTCTTCTGAAGGTCGGGCTGTGGCCCCACATATTTGGGATTGGAGCTGGCCCACAAACTTCTCTCTTAGTTCCCTGGCACAGGGAATGCATAGGCTATTAGAAACAGGGAAGGATACAAATGCAGAGGAGTCATAAATTGATAAGTGGGATATACTCGTGTACATCTGTGTACATCGAAAGAATAGTAAAAGAGTAGTAAGATAGCTCACGGACTAGGAAAACATGTTCAGCAATGACACCTCAGACAAAGGCTTTACTCCTAAAATCTACAACACTTTGCAAGCTTACAATAAAGAAAAAGAAAAACTAACTGCTCACTAAGGAGGTGGGCAAAGAACCTGAACAGAAGTTTCACAGAGGCCAAAGTCCAAATGGCCAATAAACTTATGAGAAAACAGTTCTGATTATTAGCCATAAGAGAAATGCAAATTGAAGATAGCCCAATTAAAATAACAGAAAGTAGCAAGTATCTGAGGGACTGTGGGGAGATAAGAACTCTCATTTACTGCCAGTGGACGTGTAGGTATGTACAGCCATTATGTGAATCAATTTGGTGATATCTAAAACAGATGGAGATTGAGCTACCATATGATCCAGCAATCACCATACTGGAATATACCCAGAAGAGGCAACAAGCAAACCATGGCCAGACATCTGTGCTCTAATGTTCATCATGGTACAGTTCAAAATTTAAAGAAGTTGGAAGCAACACGAATTTTCATCAACAGACTAATGGATCCAAAAATCGCGGTACATGCATGCAATTGAGTACTACATGTCCCTACAATGCAGCGATGGACACATGAAGCATATTGCCAAATGGCAAGAACTGGAGGAAATCGTGCTAAGTGAAGTAAGTCAAGAAAAAAAGGGCAATTACAACATGTCCTTGTACAAAATGGACAACATGAGTCCACTGAGGTAAGCTGATTTACGTTTGATTGGTAATTTTACTTAACATTTAGTTTGAGGAATAAGCATAAAGAAATACAAAGAATGCTAAAGACCTAGCACTTAATCACTGTAAAAATATTGCAACTGTTCTTCAAATACTTAATACAAACCAGTATTGGGCAACTCCCAAATACTTGGAAAACAGTTAACTTAGGAGATAAGAAAGAGGGACACTTTCCTGTTTCCCTTTGAGTGTGTGAGTTGGAAAAAACTGATAAGAAGTTTCTTGCTTTTGAACCAATTGATTCAAAGGACATCTATTCAAAGTTGACCTTTTGGAAATAAACTAATCATACCCTCGACTTCGAAGCCCCAACAAGAAATTGGATTCTCTGCTGTGTCATTGAACTCAGTTCCTGACAAAGACTACTAGTGTGTTCATTCTTTATGGTTCAGATAAAGGCTTAAATTAGGTAAGAAAGAAGCAAATGTCAAGCATCCAATGGAAGCCATGGGCACACGCATAACACACAGAATTCAGAAGTAAACTCAAGTTTTTAAGTACGAATGTCTTTTTAACCCTTCCTGGCCATGACAATTTTTTTGACATACTGTATTAAGTAATATATATTTCAATCAAGTTTCTTATGCTTAAAAGTACTGGTTGCAGAACTTTTGCTGTAGTTTCTGTACTTTAATTCTTTCGTCCATGATACTGTTTCCGTTGTGTCTGTACACGGGGGGACAGTGGTTATGCTCTAGACTGATAACAATGTCATCAGTTTGAAACCATCAGTTCCTCAGAGGAGAGAAAGATGGGCTTTCTGCCCCGGTTAATAGGGACAGTCTAAGAAACTCAGAGGGTGGTGGGTGTTCTCTCTTCCCTGCAGGTTGGTTGTGATTCAGCATTAATGGGGTGGAAGGGAATTTGCTTCCTGCACTTTATTCCCATTATTTACTCTTGAGGAGATAATGTGGTTCGCAGCACAAAATAAATGACCAACAACATATTTTCAAATTTTATTGAAAATATTTTAAGATTAAGTCAGATCAAATATGGTTTATTGAATAATTTTATCTACTTACAATGTCCAATGCATTATTCTAAAGTCTTAAGCAAAAATAATTGGATATCTAAAGAACTTACATGAAAACAATATATTTAAGTTCCCAACATTGGATACAGAATTTAAAAAGCGGAATTTAGAATGAATCTATTTCAGTTTATTAAAACATATCTTGCATATGATATCTTCTATCACTGTGATTCATGGGCTAGAAAAATTTATACATAACCTTATCTGCCACAGCCAGTGTTACTCTGACTAAGCACACTGGTCTTTGTTACTGCTAGATATACATTGTTAAAACACAAAGTAGATAGTAGTTTTTTTTTATTATAGAAATGCAATCTGTCAAGTAATGAAATATTAGAGAAGTGATGGTAGGTATATAACTTTTAGGCAGAGTAGAGACTCCCAAATTACATTACTATGCTTGATAAATAAAATTCATTTGGATCAATTTTAAAAGTTTTCATTATCTACTTTTGGTTTATTACTTTTTTAATATTATTCTCTTGATACATATTGGGTTTTTTAAGCATTGTAATAGAAAGAATTACATATTTTATTTTTTAAAATTTGAAAATATCTGCCTATGGAATTAGGTGGTCATTTCACATGTACTGTGATCATTATTGACTATATGATTTATGGGCTATACAAGTATTGGTAGTAGCCAGAAACATTCTAGAGGTGTGAAAATCATTATTTTGTTTGTTTTGTTGATGTTGCTAGAAAATTAGCAATAAGAAGTTTCTTTAAGGCTGAGCCCCGGTGGCATAGTGGTTGAGTGTGGGACTGAGGCCCACTGGCTTGGCAGTTCAAATCCAGCAGTAGCTCTCCAGGAGCAAGGCTGAGCCTCCCACTCCCACCAGAAGGCACCCAAAAAAAGAAGTTTCCTTAAAGATCATTGTTAGAAGTTTATTATAAAAATTAATGGTAAGAACAAAGTACATTAAAGTATAATAGCTCACTGAATTTTATTTTAAATTGCACTTAAATATTTATTAATTTATTATTTATAGGAAGTAATGTTAAGTTTACAAGAATATCAATTTTAAAATCTAGTTATTTGCATGTGTTCAAACAGTTATTTAAAAAACCAAATGTGTTTTTTTCAAAATAGACTGCAAAAATTCAGAGAGAATTATGTGTATAAGAAAATACTTCAGGGCTGAGCCCCGGTGGTGAAGTGGTTGTGAGCGGGACTGCGGCCCACTGGGACGGAGGTTCAATTCCAGCAGTGGAACTAGGCCTCCTACTCCCACCACCGGAGAGCAGTGATGCCCCCCCCCCAAAAAAAAAAAAAGAAAAAGAAAATACTTCAAAAATTAAAGGTATAATGTAAAAAAAAGAACAAAATGATTAAAAGAAATATTACCCCTGGTAAAAAATTCTTTCATAATCTTTAAAGAATCAATAATCAGGTTATTTCTAGCTTAGTTTCCAAAGATGTTTCAGCAAGGGTAAGAGTTTTAAAATTTCTTAAAGTTAAATATCTGTGGGAAAATAATCACTTTAAAACATATTTGTTTCATATACTTGTTGTTTGTATTCCCTCTTCTGTACACTTCCTGGCCAAAATGTTTTTTTTTAAGAGCTATATTATTGTTGTTATTAAGTAAAAACCAATGCCTTTCATGTAATTTGATTGATAATTTTAGGGGAAATAATATTTGTACTAAAGATGAGCAAGCCACTTTTATCATCTTTATCTGGGGGAATATTTGTTTTTATGTTGCTGTTGTTATCATTTAGTATTCAATTTTAATCCTGTAGTGACTCATGGAATGTATACACCCACCAATATTTTCAGTTTGGAAACTGCTATCCCAGAAGCAGCACGTGCTAGGGCCTGGCTAGAATATAGACAGATGTGTGACTGACTTGCTGGGGAAAGGGGGATGGATGGTGCCTTACACTTCACTTCTACCAATTACCAACACTAGGATTAATGTAATACACATGTATTCCACATAATTGTATAATAATCAGTATTACATCTTTCCTTCCCTTGATTTGAGTATAATTTTTACTATTGAAAATAAATAGTAGGTTTAGAATTTCAAAGCAGAATTTATTTGATCATCAAATGGGTGAAGAATCATAAAATATTATGAATGTAATGATAATTAGAAGAACCAGAAATTTTGTGTTCCTTTGACTTATTTCAGCAGAAAACTTTCCCTCTTTGGGGAATTATATTCTCTAGAGCATTCCAAACACATGAATATTTTTTTGAAACAAGTACCCTTTCTATTTTTAAGAAGCATATTTTGCTAACTGAATTTCACATATTCATGAAAATAATTCTCCAAAACTACGGATACATTACTATCTTCTAGATAAATTTATCTAATTATGACTATTGAAGGTTAGTTTTCTAAGATATAAAATAAAGCAAAACAAAAATCTCAGGTTACTAATTAAATTTTTCTTTTAAATATCAAAGAAGGCTGTATTTTCTAGAATCAGAAGAAAGTTTATGGTAAGTTCTTAGAGGGAAATTCTTTTTAAACTGGGTTTTTTTTTTTCATTTTAAGTTGCCTATATTTTTCTAGCAATGGTACATGATACAATCTTGTGAGACAGATTAAAAAGAGATTCTGAAATAAATGGGTAAAATTATAAGCCTGAATTCCAAGATATCACAAATTCTAGAAGCAGATTTTATGCTAAAACAAAACAACTGTAAAATCATGATTATTTGCAGATTAGTAATCCTTTAAATGCTCATGATTTTCTTGACTTATTTTTAATTTCTTTGGAATCTCTCTCTCTCTCTTTCTCTCTCTCACCAATCTCTCTGTGCACCTGTCTGTTCACCTATATAATTCTACTTATGCTTCTTCTTTCTATATAATAAAATAGCAGAAAATTTATTTAGTTTCAAATATTTAATGAAAAATTTGTTTCTGTTCTCCAAAAGCAATTCCAGTAACATCTATACAACATAACAAAGCAAGATCAAAATGTGTTGGCATTTATTACAAGTACAATTATATGCCTTTCCTTATTACACTTCTCAGAATGCTGTGTCCTCCAGTTGGTTTGGATGAAAATAAATTTGGATTGTTTAAATCACATACAAATGAATGAAGCAAAATGTTCTAATTAATTGCCATCAATTCTTTGGAAATAAAAGGGGACAACAGCACAGTTTTTTTCAAAGTAAAGAATGCTATACGCAAATTATATTTTTAAAACAAAATTGAAATACAGATTTGGCATGAACAAACCTGCAGATGTTTTCAAGGAACACTGAATAGTAATTTTAAACTTTATTGATATTAATAGATATTTGAATGAATTTATGTCTTGAAAAATAAAATATTTCATTATATCTTCCTAAATATTATTAATGGTTGACTCATGGGAATTAGATAGTAAAACTGTAATCTGGATTGTATCATTGAATGAAATATTGGGCTAAGTCCTAGTGGCATAGTGGTTGAGTGTGGGACTGTAGCCTGCGGGTTTGGAGGTTCAAATCCAGCGGCCGCTCTCAGGAGCAGTGCTGGGTAGTTCCCACGACCACCAAAGGGCAGTGATGCCCTCCCTCAAAAAAAGAAAACAAAAAGAAGAAAATAATAAATATAAAATAGGAAAATTATAGATATAGGTACTTAGACCTACTGATTTCAACAGTGAATTCAAACATATCAATCCTGAGAATATTTCTGGACCAGGTAACAGACTTCATGGAACCTAACAAAAACATACATTTGTTTTTGGTTATTATCCTCTTATTACATTTCTTCTTGTGCCTATTATCAGTATTTATATCCCACTTTATATCTCTTTCTAAATACTTTTTTATTTAATTAAATACTTTGCTCAGGGGTTCTTTCATCTCTTATCACAATCCACACAAATCATCCATTATGTCAAGAGCATTTGTACACTCATTTCCATAATCATTTTCAAGCATTTTCTTTCTACTTGGGCCCTTGATATCAGCATCTCATTTTCCCTCATTTTCTCCCACTTGCCTGGATAAGTCATAGATGATTATTTTCATATCTTACATTGTCCTCTGTTGTCCTTCATCCACTTTTCTGATGTCTGTCCCCCTGGGAGGGGATTATATGTTGATCCTTGTGATCAATTCTCTCTTTCTTCCCCCAACTTACACTTACCTTCCTGGTATTGCTGTTCTCATCATTGACCCTGAAGGATTTATCTATCCGGGATTCCCTGTGTTTCAGGCTCTAATCTGTAGCAGTGTGTATGTCTTGGTCTATCTGATTTGTAAGATAGAATTGAGGTCAAGATGGGGGGTTGGAAGGGAACATTAAGGAACTAGAGGGAAGTTGTGTGTTTCATCAGTGCTATACTACACCCTGCCTGACTGTTCTCTTCCTTGTGAGCCTTCTGTGAGGAGATATTCCTTTGTCTGCAGATGGACTTTGGGTTTCAATTCTAGGACTACCCCCCTCCCCAATTCACATTGGGTATGATTTTGTTTTGGGTGTGAGATGCCTGCTAGTTGGTACCATCAATGCCTCATGATCACCCGGGCTGGTGTGCTTCTTCCATGTGGCCTCCGTTGCTTATCAGCTAGATGGTTGCTTGTTATCTTCAAGCCTTTAAGACCCCAGATGCTATAACTTTTTTTTTTTGTAGTTGGGCACCATATTTGCTTACGCATCCAATTTTTCATCAGTGATTATGTCAGGAAGGTGAGCATCACCGAATGCTGGATTATTAGAACAAAGTGTTTTTGTGTTGAGGGAGTACTAGAATTGAGGCCGAATGTCCATCTACAACCTTAATTCTTAACATATAGATAGAAGTCCAGAGATCTGTTCTCCTCTCATTATATATATACATATATATAGTACATGTGTACATGCCTATTTTTAGATCTCTATAAGTGTCCTCTTTCTCCTGCTTCTTTCTTCTATTTCTTTTTACTTTCCTCTTGTCCAACTATGATGTTCCATCTTCATTCAGGTTTGGTAATTTCTCACTGCTACATTGCCCTTGTTTAAGCCCTACTAGGCATCTGACACCCTTCTCTCCATTGATTTCAGTTCACTTGTTATTACTTTGTCCCTTGGTTGTCTCATTCTCCCTTCCTTTCTTCCACTTCTCCTTTTCCTTTACCATCCTGAAAACATAGATCTCATTGTTATCATCTCCAAATTGTATGGCCCACCTTGCTTATCTACATAGACATGCAGAGATATTAATAAGCACAAAAAACAGGCAATGCCAAACAAAACAAGAAAGGAAGTCAAAACCAGCAAAACTATAGCATCAACAACAGCAAAAGAAAAACAATATAGCAACAGAAAAAGAAAGCCACTGACAAAAATGGAGACGTCTATAAATAATTCACGATCTGTTTGTTAGCCAGTATGGATGCTTTCCAGTTGGGTCTGATTGGGTGCCACACTCTGTCTCCAAAGTCTATTTTTGGTATTCCCCAGAGATTTCATCTCTTTCCTCCCCTTGTTGCTCTGATGCATGCCCTTAGTGTTTCCCCCAATGTGATGGGGTCAGGATGGGAACAGTTCCCGCACTGTGTCTGCAGTGTTGTCCTGCCTAACATTATGGTTCAATGAGAGATATTGTGGCTTGTGGTGAGACCAGCCCTATGGTCCTCTCTGTGTATTGTCTGCTCTGAGCGGAAATATTGTCCGCAAAGCTTGCTGAGCCAGGATATGTTCCCCTCCCTCTCCCTAGCTCTTCGTTTCTCCTTTGTGCTTTGGTCAGACATGACCCTCTCCCCAAGCTATAGCTTCAGTGCTATCCTCTGAAGTACATTCTTCTGCTAGGTGGAGGGGGGGGAGGGGGCATTATATATCTCTTGACTTATTATTTATACTTATTTAAAAACTGTCTTTTTTTAAAGCTGTCTTATAATACTATATGAAATACTTTTTCTGAAAGTTATATATAAATATATTTTCTGCAATATACATTACTCTGAATCATTTCATTACATTTAATGTTTTTGAATTTTCATTTAAGTGGATAGCAGTTCTATTGTTTGATTATTTGCACATTTATTTTTGGTGTCCACATTTATTTTTGAATCTGCCAAAAAACATTCTATGCATCTGTTGTATTTTTGAAACCTCTTTAATTTTATGCTATTTTTCCTGGCATTCATCTTTCTGATGAACTTTGATGTAATTACTCAGTTTGCCTTACAATCATGAATATGTTAAGTACAGTATCTAAAATCCTTTTCAGAATACCTCCATAGGTTTTTTTTAATTGCCACTAGTTCTTCATTTTCTTGATGTCATTTTCTTTGATATTATATTTCTTTTTCCTTATGTCCCTCATATTATATTGTTGAATGTTGTGCGTTTTCCACAGCTAACTATCACCAGAGTAAATAACCTTATGTTCAAAAATGGGAGTATGTGTTCTTCTGAGAGTTTTTGTATAAATGGTTGAGAGAAACCATAGCTTGAACTTTGGGTTTTCTTAAAAATATGGAAGATGTTCAATATTTGAATTACCTATAACTGTCTATTCTTTTCCCTTTTCTTCTGAGGGACATTTGCACCCAAATTCATTATATATTCATTTTTGTGTTGTCAAGTGCCATGAAGTCTATTCAGCCTCAGTGTCTCTGTGCATCAAAGAACAAAGCACTGTCCCATCCACCACATCACAGCATGCATTCATGTTTCTGCATGTTGTAGCATGGTGTGAATTCAATTCACAGAGGGTGTCCCTTCTATCCACAGACCTTCGATTTAATCCAGTATGGGATCCTTCTTCAGGGACCAGTGCCACTTAATACCATATACAAAATACACATGGAAGGATCTCATTGTCTTCACTTCAAAAGAGAATGAAATATTCCTACAAAGAAGTAGAAGGAGTTCCACAAATGAATATATACTGGTGTTCTTACACAACTTCTTTCAACACAAGATGCTCTAGCTGTTAAAACTTATTAATGATATGTGTATCTTTATGACAGAATTGGAAAGGAATCATTTAGACTTTGTTTTAATCACAAGGGTATAAATATGTTATCATTTTGAAATGCTTCTGTTATGTTAATCTGAGTCTAATTCTAGGTGCCAATAGACTGAACATATGGGAACATATAGAGAGCAGTCTGTTAGTGCTTGGTACACAAATATGGTAAAAAGAACACCAGCATTAGCGTCATCTGCTAGCTCGCTGGAAATGTATAACCTCAGATGCCCTTCAGACCAATGTAATAAACAAATATATTTGGATCATGGTTGTGTTTTTGTTTGTTTGCTTTGCTTTGGGTCAATGAACCCATAAATGCATAAGAAGCATTTATTTAACAGAAAGCTTAAAATCAAATATTGACTTAATTCTAAAAAGCTCCAATGTTCAATACCCTCATAATGTTCATTCATTGTTCCTTTGTGTAATAAAAACATATGACATTTAATTAGAATCAACACAGAATTCAACAGAACCACTGTTATCATCATATAATTTTCATTACTCACATCATAATTACTTGATTCAATATTATCATGCTCTCTATTAAGCCTTAGAGGGTCATCATGAGATAAAAGCATTACTGTTCTTGAATATATGATGCAATCTTTCCAGGACAAAAATCATGCACTACATTTGGCTCTAGGATTTAAAAAGTGGATCTAACCTGTCCCATCACCCTACACAATGGCATGATTGAAAGAACAAAAAACCCCAACCAAAACCTAAACAAAAAATCTCTTTGTGATTATTGAGGCCAAATCTGAAAAGAAATCTTCCTTGATGTGTCTGATACCAATTTTAAAATCTGAAAAATTTGTCTTCCTCTTAAATGTGTATTAAAAGAACACTGTTAGTAAAATACGAATGGATTCCATAAAATTTTTTCAGTCTAACATGACAATCAGACTTCATTTTGCTCTTAAGATTCAGTAATGATTTCCAACTTTCTGAAACAGTAATTATTGTTTCATATTGTCTTGTATGACTAGAAATAGATATATTAATCGAGGGCACACATTATATGACAGTTTATAATTCAGAAATAGATGAATAACTCTGTATTCAATTTGATGCCATTTCTAAATATCTATCACTATAGAGTAACTGTGTAGTCATTATGATGGCCATTCATTGCCTGCCTTAAGAACCTGCTGTCATAAAAAGCCTGGAGGCATTTCCTTTTCCTTATGTTTACTTGTCAGCTTTAGCTCTGGGTAAGGTGGTGCAAAATTCATCACTTTTCTGTCTCAGAGTTATTTTGTGTTTGTGAGATGTTAGGTTATAATTTCAACTTGTATAGATTTGCAATTCTTGCATTTTACTCAAGCTTGTGGTTGGTGTGAATCCTCAATTGCAAAGTTAAAGTCTGCAAAACCTGCCAAGGTGTTTTTGTTTGTTTCTTTAGCTTTGAGTTGATATAGATAAAGTCAGAGAGGTTCTGAAACAAACTGGAAAGATGAAAAATAGCTCATGGGTAATAAAACTCTAAACTTAAAGTGGAGTCTGAGGCATCATCACAAAATGTGGAACCACACTGAGCTATATGCGAAGGACACAGGATACTGAGTTCCTCAGCACAGTAATGGAGTTTTACTGACGTGATGCTCTTGTATTCGTAGTGTGAGAATCAACAACTCTCTGCCTGTCAAGAAGATAAGCCAAAATGAGTTATGTGATGTGATGTGTTCATACTTGCTTATTCTCCACAAATCGGTCCAGCCTCTTTATAAACTTTTTCATGATTAGGTTGTCTCAAGAACCCAAATTAGAAGCAAAAGACCCAAAAACTCAAAGCAGGCTCCCCTGCTTCTGTGCATTTTCAGTTGGGAAGGTTACTATGGGGGAAATAACCTGTTTTTGATGGATGTGTGATTTTTATCTTATACAAATGTGGAAGAAACAAAGATTAGTGGCTTGAATCAAGGTCTCAATATATGTTCCACCCAAAGCTTGTCTCGTTAGCATAGCAGGCAACTGTTTCCAAAATGGAATTGTAATCACAGGTATAAAGGCTGGAATTTATAATATATCACAAAAAAGGAGAACCATGGCTAGAAGAGACAGAGCAAGCTATTGGCTATCTCTCAGTGAGAGTTAGAAAACATAGCCAGCAGAATAGAAACTAAGCTGAGGAATGACATGGTAAAATTTCCCAAAACCATTGCTGATACTTTCTGTTGTACTTAGGTGGGTATCTCTGAGGAAGTGGAATAAGATATAAAAGATATTCACCAGATGCATACCAGGTTGTACATATTTCTTCAAGGATATTTGATATTTCCTTAATATTTTCAGGCGAAGGCCTAAAGATATAGATCCATGAGTTAAATTAGTGCTGTTAACAAAAGAAAAACAAAAAGTTAAACTCCCTGCCATCATAGTGACTCCACAGGACAGGGTCACAGGGCCCCAGTGAGTCTCTGAGACTGTAACTCCTGACAGGATTAGGAAACCTCATTTTCTCCTGCAGAGAAACTTGTGGTTTCTAACTGAAGACCTTTCATTCTCAACATGTAGCCATTGTGCACCATAGCTCTTAACAAAACTAATAATATTCCTGGTCATTATCACTGAAATATGAATAATTGCGTGCTGCATAACATTTACTCCCAATGTTTGTGGCCAGGATAAGCAACATGTACCAGGCATGTCACTTGTGTATGGATGCAACCTCTCCCGTCAATAAATTTAAATTGCTCTTCTAAGGTCATCCTATTTGCATAGTAAAAAAAATATGTCCATTAATGTGGCTGTACTCCATGATAGCCTTTTCCTAGCAATCTGTGAAGACTGGGTGCCAAAAGGAGATGTGATTTAAACAGTTGATACTGACAGCTCATGCAGATCATTAAAAAGATTGTAGCAGGGGTCTTGGAAACGCAGACTAAGCGCATGTGACACAAAGAAATCCATGCAATAGAAAGTAGATACTCCTTGATGTCAAAAAGAAATGAACGGACACCCCGATCAATAGGAGGGAAAGTATGAGTGCTTCAGAGGCAGTCGAGGCTTGTCAACAGAGCACTCTGAAAGCAGAGGATTTACTCCACTCTAAGTTGTAGCAGGCGTAGCATCCATGCTGAACATTAAGGCTGTATTTTCTAACAACTGTTTTTTCTCTCTCTCTGTTGACACAACAATATGCTCTCTGGGGGAAAAAAATACTTCTCTGGGATGTCACAGCCTATTCCTAAGATTTTTCCTCTGTGGTCAAATGGATGCAGACTAGGACTTATTTTTCTGTGTTCAAAAATTGTTGGTGCACCGTATTATGAACATATCATTTCTAAAAATGGACCTTCAATAAAAGGAATCCTTGAGAAAGTAGTTTTAATAATGTGTTCCCTGAAAAGCATGTCGAGTGATTGACAGGATAAAGATTGCCAGTGTTTAATCCATAAGAAGCAAATTATCTGTTCCTTTATTGTAGTTTGTTCTTTGTCTGGAAGCTCTGTAGAAACCTGTTCAGCATAGGTATCTTAAAACTGCTGCTGTAGTTTCCAGCATCAGAGTATGGCTGCCTGATAGGTGAGAGTTTTTCCAAAAATTATTTGAAGCACTCGCATATATTGCTCACAGATTTTACTAAGCCTCTTTTGTATAGCCTGCCTTAAGTTCCCTTGAATGTTTCTCAGGCCACCAGAATATTGTAGCTTTAATCCGCTCATCAACCGTCTAAGAATGGCTGGCTCTTGGTTGCTCTTCAGAGCATTCATTTTTCACTTTTGATTTTTTGGTTATCTTCCAGACCCGTAACATCTTTGGACTCTCAATAAATACCTTCGATTTTACTTTTAAAGGGTTAGCGTCCTTACTCTGAAACACTACAAGTCATCTATATCAACTATGGACACTTTATGACACATTGATTCTGTGTGTCTCAAGATCTGTGAGCAAGAATGACTTTCATTTCTGCACTAGCAAACATCAGGGAGAGATATGTTCCATTAACGAGTATGCCTGTGAAACTCAAAAAAGTTGATGATTTTTTTAAAAAGCGGAATTGATTAGTTCATAGTTTAGGAGGCTGAAAGTCTGTGTTCAGGATTCTGCCTCCATGGGATCACTTTCTATCCCAGGCACTCTGGGGAAGGGTCTTTGTCACTTTTCAAAATCGATGGGTCCAGGATCCCTTGGAAAACTGTTTATATTTTAGCATCAATCATCTCCTATTTCTTAGGGCTTTTGATTGCAAACAGCCATGTTCAAAGAAAATTTTCTTTTTGGTGGTACTGAGATTCTCCTGATTTTGATTCTTGAGTTTAATCTCCTTAATATCTCAAAAGAGATTATCTTAAATTACAACTAATCTTGTGGATTTTCTCCTGCCTCATTAATATATCTATTTCTAACATGCCTCATTAACATCATAAAGCTTTTAATTTACAATACTTAGGATAATTACATCAAATCACATAATGAAGGATAATTGCATAATACTTAGAATTATGGCTGAGCCAAGTGGAAGCATATGTTTGGGAACACAATTCAATCCATAAAAGCCTTCTTCAATTTTAGTAATCTTACATGTTGCTCAGTCTCAGGTCATTTCAGCACAACAAATTGAAACATATGTTGACTTTAAAATTTAGAAACTTGAGGCTAGAAACAGAATTATTTGATAGTTTAGTGTGAACACTGCAATATTTATCAAAGACAATCGATCAATGGAAATAAATTTATTTTTTCTCATCTGTTTCAAGTTTAAAAACAACATCCTAGAATAACAATAATTCTATATTATTGCGGGTTACTGGTTACATACTACCAAATAAAAAACGAGCTGACAGTTCAGAATCCTCATAATGGTAGGCCCAGTTTCATAGCAATATGATCTTAATAGGGCCACAACAGGCGATGATGCAATTATTGGTGAAGATGAAAAGTCACAACGGGTGTAAAAACTAACCATAAAGCTAATGTTTAAAGAGCCCTATCCTGTCAGATACTGCAAAATCAAATGTCTAAGAAAGCTTAACAAAACTGATGATAAAAGGGTAATTAACTAGAATAATAATTCTTTTGTGAGTGTCTTAACTTTAGAGTTTCACAATTAAGTACAACCTTTTAGATTCTCAGATAATCTCGAAAATATACTTTTTATATATAAAAGAGATGATATGTGCTTGAAAATTTAGTGTAAGACACATCTGTTGAACTACAGAAAAAAATGGTAAAAGTAACCCACTGGATTTCTTACTCGTAAAGATTTAACAGGGCTGGATTATTAATCATGATTAGTTCTGTGCCTTAGTAAATGGTAGGCCTTACATAACCTCAGTGCACAGGCTAACAAAGTAGGAATACATAACTTCTCTATAAGTCAGCATAGTCTAAGATATTTGAGGAAGAGAAGAAGTAAAATATAAAATATATGACCCCATCCTACATTCTTGGAAGCATCCTAGTTTTGATTAAATCTACTAGTAAATGTATAAAGATTTTTGCCAAAAGAATGCATTAGCAAGATATACATTGTATTCCATTCTAATTGAGAAACACACACAAATACAAACACTTATTTATTGATTACAGATGATAATCTGGAAAAAATATGTAAGTGATGTAATTATATAATTATGTGAAAAATGAGTCAAACAATCCATTTTGAGTAAACAGAGGTTTGACCTAAGTTACCTAGGAACCACTTATGGAATGGTCTACATCATGGCAGAAGCAAGTAAATAAATCAAGATTTGCTCATTTCTTTCCACTGAGATTCTTCACTTCATGTCCTCTATTCCATGTTGTTAGGTGTTAACAGGTTATTACAGGCAGAAATCATCCTTTATAAGCAACAAAACACTACCTGGACCTGGGTCATTCTTATAACTGTTGCTTTGTTTGATCCCACTGTTTAGTCACTATTTAATTCAAATTGGGGGAATACCCGTTTTTCAAAGATCCGTGAAAACTTCACAAAACATTCTGTCCTTCTTCAGAGACTGATTCCTTCAGAGAACATGCCCCAAAGTAGGCAAGACAAAGTCTTGCCATTCTCCTTTCTATGGAGAATCCTAGCTGTGCTTCTAAGGTCGATCCATTAATTTTCTGATAGAACTTAGGAGGTTCATTATTCTTCCCCAAAACTATGATTCAAACACATGAAGTTTTTTTTTTTTATTTATACGTAGCTTTCACATACTTTTTTAAAAGACAGAAAAAGCCTGATTTGGATCAGGTTCACTTTACTTCTAAAAGTAATCTTTTCATTAAAAAAAAAACAAACAAAAAAACCTTTGGGAGATGTTTTGCAGAAAAAAAATTTTCAATCAAAATGTCCCTATTTGGGGGGAATGCTTCCATGTTCTCTGCCACTTGGTCATGTTCTGGTTGATACTGTTTCTCTGATAGTGAAAGTTATACTGTTGGTATTTCAGATGTCAGCAGTGTCATCCATGTTAGATAGGTTTCAATGATGGGGTCTAGCGTAAGAACAAGTAGGAGGAAGGGACAATCAAGAAGCACATTTTTTCTGAACCACTGAGAACCTCCTGAGCCCCAGTAAGATGTTGGTTGATAAGTTAGAGGAACCATGGACCACTCAGATTTGAAGGTCCTCAAAATTTGGGGAGGAGCATCACTGCCCTCTGGTGGTCATGGGAACTACCAAGCCTTGCTGCTGCTGGATTTGAACCGCCAAGCCAGTGGGCCGCAGTCCCACAGTCAACCACTAAGCCACCAAGGCTCACCCCCCCGGTCCTCAAAATTTTACTGAGTAAGAACTACTGTCTCAAAATAGAATTGTCCTGAAAGTTATGGATGAAATAAAGCTTTCTGAATCTTTGTTTGCTGGTAGGTCATGAGCAGAAATAGATGAAAACAGAGTGTGAAAAGTATGAAGTATGAAACTAAGACAATTGTAAGTAATCAAAAAAGTAACAAAATACATAAAGCTCAGTTTTGTAGGTATTAGTAAACTGGGATGGATTGGTATTGATGATTTTATATGAGTATCATAAGACTTACCATGCTGGGAGTGACATTCAAGAAGAATGGAAAGGAAAAGTTAAAAACAGAGGGGAGAGATTAGTGTTTGGTAAGAAAAAAGTGGGCTTAAAGATAAAAATTGTGCTCAGATTCATGTGGTAAGATATTGTAAGACTGAAAAATTATTCATGCATTGCAATTTTTTTTCCAAGAATATGAATGATGACTGTGCATTTAGACTTGCTCAGATGAAATACACAGGAATAAAATTATTACATAAGTGGAAATGATATTTAGAATGGCTTAAGATAAATAGTCATATCAAAGGTGGGACCCAGTATTGGAACAGGCCATCTATTGCTCCAAATACAATTTCATGTGGAAGCTAAAAAAATGAAAGCTATCCCCTGAGTGTCAAAAAATAACCTTGTGACCATTTCAAGAACAAATTGAATACTTTGCATATCAATGGCCTCATATCAGATGACTTTTGAAATAACATTGAGCATCTCAAACATAAAAAAGGCAGAAAGCAATTTAAAATACATGAAAGAAATAAAAAAAGACTCAGAAGAAAATCTGACATGTTTTAACAAAAATAATTGAAGACACTGGCAGTAATAGTGATTAATAATAATAATAATAAAGTAAAAGATAATCAGAAAATTTTAAAAGGGCAATTTGAGAAAATAAAATATTTTAATGAAATGTACTAGGTGGTAGACAGAAGTAGAAAATTCTCAAAATTTTTTAAACTGAAAGAATGGGAAAACTTTAAATCTCAAATTGATATATTGAAGGAGTTTATAGACAAAAGAAGTATTTTTTTTAACTTGGATCCACAATCAATAGTCAGGGAAGCTACAGTCATAAAAGAAAATTAAATATTGCATTTGAAAAATCTGTTTTCCAAGACCTGTGAAAAGTGTTAAAGAAAAAGTGTGCCACTTGAAACAGCACGCCTGATAAATAAGAGCGTCAGCAAAAAGAGCAAGCCCTTCAAAGAGATTGGCTGACACAGTGGCTGCAACAAGAGACTCAGGGGCAACAGTTGAGAGAAGGCTGCAGGACAGGGCATTGCTTCATTGTCCTGTGCAGAGAATACCTATGAGGAGAAGTTAACTTGAGAGAACCCAACAGCAGTGGTTAAAATATGTAATGATTCTGGAATGATCAAAATGGGGGGGGAGGGGAAGAGGCGTGAAGCAATACACAGACACTCTGAAGCAAACAGAATTGAAAAATGTCCAACGATCTCAAGAGGTTACACATGGTCAAATGTCCATGGTATCTCAGGTGGTCGACAGTCATATGAAGAAATTCTGGTGATCACTAGCCATTGGAGAAATGCAAACCAAAACTACAAGATGCCACCTCCCATGAGCCTTGAAAGACAAGTTCAAAAGCAATCAACTGGCAATAGAAAGCCCTTGCTTAGTTTCTATCCCTAAATAAGGAAGAGTCATTCAGGTCCAGGCATACTGACACACTTGTTCATCACAGCAGTGCTCACAGTAGAAAGAAGATGGAAACAACGTAAGTACACATTAGTATATTAATTAATGGATAATTAAACGTTGGTACACAGATACAGTAGAATACTAGCCATTGAGTAGGAGTTATAATGAAACTATGAAACATCTTATGATGTGGGTAGATTTAGAAGAAATTATGCCAAAAGAAAGGAGCCCTCGTGGCATTCTCATCACATGTTGGGCTGCTAACTGCAATATTCGCTGTTCAAAACCACTAGTCACTCCATGGGAGGAAAACAGTTGGTCTCGGAAACCCACAGGTTTCCCTGGCCTGATGGGTTGCTCTGAGTAGGCATTGACTTCATAGCAGTGAGGGGTATTTGGGCTTTGTTTTGTATTTATATTTATTCTGAATGAAGTTGCTCAATCAAAAAAGGACAAATATGGTCTGAGATAATGATTATGAAAGAAAAGATCAAGATAGAGAATTTTCATGTAAAACTAGGAAAAAAGAATTAATGGGAAAGATATCTAAAATCCACAATATAGTGGTGACATTAGCAAAAAAAAAAAATCCCAAGCAATTGAGAATAGTAACAGAAATGTTTCCACGAACTTGTGAAGTACTAACTTAACTCTCTATTCTATGCCAAGAAATCCAAAAGACCAGAACTTGACCAATATTTGTATCCATAGATATCTGTGTCCATTCCATAGATGGATGAACCAATAGAATGGAAATTATTGAACCATAACATACCTATCACAAACAAAAAATTTTTGAACGAAATTATTTCAGTTGTATCTCAAGAAGAAAATACCACATAGTGGACCTGATTCAGAAGTAAACACATGTCAAATGTATCTTGACTGAACACAGAGGATACAAGAATTTACTTGTTTTTCTGACTCTACAAAGGCATTCACCTGAGCAGATAATAATATGTTATGGATGTCATTGCAAAGAATATGAATTATAGACTATTTAATTGTGCTTGGGCAGAACTTGCACATAGACCAAGAGGTAATCATTTGAATAAAAAGGTGAATTAGAAATAGATAAATATTAAGTGGTTTAAATCAAGAAAAGGTCCCTGTTAAGATGGGATTCTTTCCATCTTGGTTAACTCAATCTGAATACTTAACAAGTAATCCATGAAGTTGAATTTTATGGAGGACAAGGTATTATGATTTATAGAAGAGTCGTTGAAAACATGCAATGTGCAGTTGACAGAAACTTACTTGCTGAAAGTGAAGAGAATTTGAAGCACTTTAAGGTAAAGACAACACCCTTCAATATGACTTATATGTCAAAGTAAATAAAATAAAAAAATAAATATAAATAAAACAAAAAAACAGCATCATGGTAAATGAAGCAATGGTTGAAATTGTCATGGATTTCATTTCACGTGAATCCCTAAGCAGTGCTCATGAAATCAATAGTCAAGACATAAAGCAATGTATTATATTGGCAAACTCCCCTGAAAAAAAATCTTTTAAAATCCTTACAGAGAAAATATATCATTTCATTTTGAAGACTAATACGTGTCTGACTCAAGTGATGGCATTGTAATCACTTCATATGCACTATGTCTAATATGAAAATTGATGCATTTGAATGATGGTATTGACACAAATAGCGGAAGTGCCCTGTGCTGCCAGAAGTACAGTCAGACTGCCCCTTTGAAGAGAACTGTGCAATCTCAGAACTGATATCAAGGGAGACCAATCTCTGAAAAGGTAATCATGCGTGGTAAAGCAGAAATGGTGAGATTTTGTTTATATGCTTTGAACTTGCTGTCAGGAGAGACTAGTTCTTAAAGAAGAACATTATGTTTGGTAAAGGATAGGGGTAGTGAAAAAGAGGAACACCCTCAAGGAGAGTGATTGACACTCAGATTGGAAAAGTAGACTCTAACATTGGCCCAATTCTGAGGATGGTGAAGAGCCGCCCAGTGTTTTGTCCTGTTGCACATAAGTATCGACAATGGTCAAAATTCAGGGAAACAGAATATTTTGGTTGCATGATTATATTATAAATTACACCTAAAATAAAAAAATTAAAGATTATCAAAAGTTCATGTCGAATTGGGTAACTCCTAGGTTACAAATAAAGTAGGAATGTCAAGCAGGTGTCAGGCCCAGGGATAGATATTGGAGGTTGATTAATAAAACTTATTAATTTAAATATTTCACATAAAAACACAAGTATTGAAAATTGGGTGCATATTGAATGTGTTGATAAGTCAGAACTTAAAAGAACAGCAATTCCTGAATTTATAATACTGCTAAGTAAGCTTGTGCTGCAAGCCATAGAATTTTGGCACAAATCAAAGAAAAATATTGGACGCAGCAGAGTAGGACTGTATATCCCACAACTCCACGTATCACAGTCTAGGGTCAGTTCAAATGTATTCAATTTCATGGATCATCAAATGACACCTCGTTCACTTCAAGTTCAGTCTGCAGTTTTTTAAGAAAGCTCCTTTGTAGAATTTATGGATAGTCAAGTATTACAAATTCCCATAATAAATGCTTCCTGAATCAAATTTGTGAGGTGTATGAATTAGGCAAACCCCAAAACTTCCTGCAGACATAGATTATGTAATAATTGTGCTCTTCTCTTGCCACTGTGAGGGTTAATTTTAAAAAATCAAGCACTAACAGGTTTAGTTATGTAAAATAAATTTCCTACAGGTTAGTTTCACAGACTGCTTTGAGTATGCTTTTTTTGATCATTGAAATTAAAGTGCAGACATGGATATAATTTGTCAATACTGCACAATTTCTTTTTTACATTCTGATCACTGCCATTATAATTTTGACATGGTTCAGGGAGAACTATAAAGTGATAAAAAGTCCAAGATTCTCTGACCCCCAGGTAATGGGAGGTATTTAGCACAGGTTGTGTGATACTGACCCACCACACAGTGAATTAGGTAAATATGGGAGGAAAAGAGAAACATAGCATGGGAGGTGGGTAAGAACTGAGAATAATGAAGATGTGGTCTGAATAAGAATAGCCTACAAGGAGATGCAAGTATTTTATATCCTCCGACAGAAACTGCCAAATAAGATACTGGGCTCTGTTTGCTTAATGGTATAAAGAGAAGGCTAGCCACCAAATGTGTGAATTTCAAAGTCAGAAATTATAGACATATATGTCAATTCATGAAAGCACGCATTTGAGTTGTAATCCCCAAACTTGGCTGCAACCCAAAATCCTGTGGAATATTTCTAAATCAATATCTGATAACAACAAGAACACAGGTATCCTACTAAATCTAACAAAGCTTTATAAATGGTGAACTCAATGCATGAACTTCAGAATATTTACATAGAACAGGTAAGTTGGGACAATGAATATATTACATTGATGAGCATTATTAAAATTCCAATTGCAATAGCTGTCAATTTTACTTGAGCTCGAGTGCATAATATTTAAATATCTCAGGAATTGAACCAATTAAGCTCCATCTCAGACACTGAAATATAAGAAGTCTTATATTGTACCAGCACAATAGCAATTGTTTGCTTTAACAAATTAATACATATGGATGACTTTAAACCATTAGACATTTATTTTCTTACAACACTTTGCAGTAGACTTATAAAATCAGGGCATCAACTGGGTCATACTCCAAAACCACTAGAGGGAAATCTTTTCCCTGTCTTTTCTTAGCATGGCAGCCCTTGTTTGTGTTCCTTGATATCACTCCGATCAATGCTTCTGTTGTCATGTGTTGTTGTCTGTTTCTGAATCTCTACTTTTTTGTTAGAATGGTGTAAGTTATATTGTTATAGAGCCAATTCTAATAACCTCATACTAAATTGCTTATATTGGCAATGACTCTATTTGAAAGTAACGTCACAGTCACAGTCACCAATGATAGACAGGTCTTCAGCATATCTTTATGGAAGGACACAATTCAATTCATAATAGTACACAAGCCATATGTACAAAATAGTTTCTAAAAAATTAAAATTGCTGTCAGCTCAAGGTGCTGTTATGCTCCATCCCAGTAAATGACATGGAATGATGACTTATTAAATAAACTTTGAAAATAACTTGTGTTTATATATACATATATAATATGAATAAATAGATTAAAATAGGTTTGATGTTGCAGGTAAAAAAGAGAATCTTTATTTAAATGCACTATGATGAGAAAATAGATGTGACAATCTTCAAAGGGGAATAAGAAGAATAAGCCTGATTTAAATATACTAAGTACAAGGTAAATCAAATAAGTCTTTAATTTTAAATTGATTCAGATATTTCACTATTCTAGGAAATCTTTACATTGTTTAAGGAAGAGAAAAAGATACACACATGATGCTTGCATCTTTAATTTGTCAACAAGAATAAGAACGTTGTGCTAAACATTTAAAAATTGAAGAAAACAAAATTATGGGTTCTGGAAAGCGTTCTAATTGCACCACATGGTGACTCCTTGTGTGTTAAAGTAGAACTTTGTTCCAGAGTTCTTGGTGGTTGACATTTTGAAACAGTTTGTCAGACATTCTTATGAAATGCCACTGGTGGACATTAATTGCCAGTATTTTGGTTAATTGCTGAAAGCATTAGCATTTGTTAAGGATTCTGATATTTACTCATTATAGTTGAACCAGATATATTGGACAGTCTTTATTGCTTTCTCTTCTGCTCTTAAAGCTCATGTCATTTTTTTACCTTAGATCATCCTGTACATTGCATTTTCAGATTTAGCTTCTGACATACATGTTTTAATGTAGAGTTGTCATATAATTTCATCACAAGTATTTATTTTCCTCAGCAGAACTTATTGTGCATGTTTTTGAGGCATATGTAAATGATATAATCTTCTGCTTATAATTTTTATTTAACATACTTCTCTAAAACAGTTGGAGTACTTATAATGTATATTTAGGTTGAGATATTTTCCCTCTTTCTCAACTATGAATGATATATATAATTGGCTAGTGTATTAGTCTGGGGTGATTAGAAATAAATGAAGAGAAATACTCATGTGTGTATAAGAAAGAGATTTGTATAAAAAAGCAAGTATATCTTAAGAAAATATCTCAGCCCCGTCTAGATCAACTCTATAAGTCTGATAATATCCCATATGTCCAACACCAATCTATTAAATCCTCTTTTGGCTCATAAAACATATGCAATGAAAAAAAACATATGGAATGACGCTGAATGCAGGAAGATCACAGGCCAGTATGTGGGAAGTCCTGTGGCCTCAGCATCACAGCTCTGGCAAGGGTCTCCATGTGGCTTCAGGACACTAGGGTAGCTCGAAGGGTCTTGTCAGCTGCATTGACTTCTGGGGAATAAGCCTTGTTAGTAGAGAGTCTGCAAGGGAGTGAGTCTGTACGCCACCTCCAGGGAGCTACTCCTTAGTGCCTCCAAATGGGGTCATCAAGCTGCCACCTGATTAACAGGCTAAACTCCACCTCTTGACTCTCAAGCCTCCCAAACTGAAAAGCAACTTATATAGCAACAACCGTTGTTAATTAAATTTCCTTTGGTTCAAAGTTCTGTTTCTGCTGTTATTTCATCTTTCAGCCCTTGTGCCTTTGGCTATAGTGATTTGGGTTTTTTTTTTTTTTTGAAAAAAGGTCTTCCTTTTTTTTTCACTTGTTATATTTAATATATACCTTTGGAATAAATATATGTTACCAGCATAAGTAAGTTGGTATTTTAAAAAATGTTTAAGCTTTGTTCCATAATCTTACTGCATGAAGTGGAATTAAAATTAGTATTAGTTATAAACATTACGTATCTCTAAATGAAGTAAATTGAAATGGAGACATTGGAAATATCCCCAAAATTCTGATAAGTTCTATGAGGTAAACAAAGTGGAGCTTTCAAATGTCTACAGATTTAAGGGAATTTCCAGTGAGGATTTTTATCCCAAGTAAATCTTGCCCAAGACATAATTTCAAATGAATACATAATTGGAAAATAACTTCTAATATGTATAACATTCTTCGTTCCATTTTAATGAAATAGGGGAAAAAATCTAATCATGTTTGCATATATATTTAATAGCTCTGATTCACTTCAATTTCATTTTCACCATTTCAGATCCTATATTCTAAATTGTAATGAGAGATTTATAGAGGTTAAAGGACCTAAATATTTTATAATTTCATTTAAATTATTATTGATATTCTTAGGACTATCATTTTTAGATTGAATCAATAACTGTAGACATGTGTCAAACATGATTTAAATTATTGCAATATAACTATTCATCTGTAAAACAACTGAGACAAAAAGAAAACCATATGAACAGATTTCAAAAATAATGCTGCACTTTTTAAGATAATTAAAAATCACTCCAAAGGAACTATATTAAGTTTATATAATAGATATTTTATAGTAACCAAATGAAAAATAAAAAAATAGGCATCCACATGTTCTATATGTTTATATAAGTACTTTAAACATGCTTTTTAAATTATATGAAATATTCAAATAAATGTAGATGCACACATATCTCTTGTTGCTATTTGTTGTAAGCAATTCAGTTCCACCTCCTAATTACTTATGTACAATGGAATTAACACTGCCCAGTCACTCCAGTCTCTAAATTTTGCCATGTTTTTGTTTTATGTGAGATGAAGTTGTTGCTAAAGACTCAATTTCCCTTTCAATTTTTGCCCTATTTGTTGCTAATTTGATTCCAGTGTTTGAGTCATTGTGTCACTCTACCTTTGTGAGGGTCTTCTTTTTCTGACTCCATAATTTACCAAGCATGAGTGGGAATTTTTAGAGGACCTGAGCATTGCAACTACCATGTGCAAAGTACAATCTGGTCTCGCCTTTCTTGCTCCTAAGGAACTTTCTGACTGTTCTTCTTCCAAGAAAATCCATGATTACTCAATGTTCTTCATCAATACCATGGTGCAACTGTTCTTTGGCCCTCCTCAATCCTTGGTACAGGTTTCACATACTTAGGAAGCAATTGAAAATGCCACGGTTCAGAGTGTAGCACCTAGGTCCTCACAGTAGTAACTTTGATTTTTAACACATTAAGGGGAGTTATTTTCAGTGGATTTTCTGAATGTAATTGTCATTTGATTTCTTCAATGCTGCTTTCTTGAACCTTTCTTGTGGATCAAATACATTGTAGTTCTACATAACTTTAATCTTTTCACCTTCAATAATAGCAATTTTATTAGTCTAGTTAGGATTTTAGATTTCTTTAATGATGTGTAATCTATCCTGAAAGGTGCTGCTTTTGAGCGTGGTATTATCAATAAATGCTTAAAATCTTTGCTTTTGGCATGCAGAGCTGTTATATCTGCATCTCTCACTGTCCTCGTTTATTCTGATTTATAAAACTACCCCGTTGGATTGTCTAGACTTTAAGTCGTTACTGGAACAGATCGCCTTGCCTTTCTCCTATGAAGCAGCAAATGGGTTCAAACTATTGACTACTCCAAATGCCATTATGTTTTTTTGTGTAGTCCAGCATCACAAATTAGTTGAGCAGCATACAAATAGAATAAATATGATAAAAATAATACAACTGTAATATATACTGCTCCTAATTTTTATTTTCAATTTTTCCTCTTCTGTTTGAACAACTACCTCTTAGTGCTGCCTTAAAACAATGAAGAGTTTTGGAATTATCATTCTTTTTTTTTTTTTAATTTTATTGGGGGCTCTTACAGCTACTACAACCTTCAGTACATCATTTGTATCAAGCACATTTGCACACATATTTCCACATACATTTCCCAATATTTTCCACCTGAGCCCTTGATACAAGCCCCTTTTAAAAAAAAACCCTCCCCTTTCCCTCCCCCCCCTTTTTAAAAAAATTGATCATTTTATTGGGGGGGGCCCTACAACTCCCATCACAATCCCCAACAACATCAGTT